>APFE031009113.1:10312-67543 GCA_000404065.3 Pinus taeda
GTGGTCCACTTCCTGTTGCTTCATTCTCTGGCTGCAAGTATTTCTTAACTTTCATTGATGATTTCTCCAGACGCACTTGGGTATACTTCTTAAAACTCAAGAGCGAAGTATTTAACACATTTTTGGCCTTCAAAGCCTTTGTTTAAAAACAATATGGACATCAAATTCTTAAGCTAAGAATTGATAATGGTGGAAAATATGTTAAAAACACATTCAACAACTTTTTCACCGAAAATGGAATTCAAATGCAACATACTGTTCCATACACTCCACAACAAAATGGTGTAGCTGAAAGGAAAAATCGCACCTTAAAGGAAATGGCTAATTGTATGTTGCAATATAAAGGACTCAGTCTTAGTTTTTGGGCCGAAGCAATTAATTGTGCAAATTATATAATAAATCGCACTCCTACTAAGGTTCTAAAGAATATCACTCCAGAAGAAGCTTGGAGTTCCATTAAACCAGATGTAAGTCACTTTCGTATTTTTGGAAGTGAAGCATGGGCCCATATTCCAGATGAAAAGCATAAAGCTTTAGAACCTAAAAGTGAGAAATGTACTTTTGTTGGATATTCTGAAGATGTAAAAGGTTATAGACTTATTCCATTTAAGTCCAAAAATGTTATCATTAGAAGAGATGTAAAATTTGATGAAAATAAATCGGGCTGCGAGCCTAGTCCGGCGGATGTGCCACCTCTTCCTATCTCTTCTACTTTTGAAAAAATTTCTTCTTCAGATCATGAAAGTGAGGATGACAATCCTCCCCCACCTTCTTCGGATCCTCAACTTCCAAGATGGGTCCGTGCTACTCTGGATGCAGCAGGTGATCTTTCCGGTGATCCTACAGATCAACAACGTACACGTTCTCAGTTTGAAAGAGCCTCTTCTTTACTGGCTCAAGCTCCAGTAAATCATGATCCTGACACTTTTGCAGAAGCTTCAGGCCATCCACATTGGGAAGCAACTATGAATGAAGAATATCATTCATTGTTGGCAAATGATACATGGGATTTTGTTCCTCTACCAAAGGGACGCAAACTTGTTAGATGTAAATGGGTTTACAGAACCAAGTATGGACCAGATTGGAAAGTTGATAAACATAAAGCTCGTCTTGTTGCTAAGGGCTTTTCACAGGTTGAAGGCATTGACTACACTGACACCTTCTCCCCTATTGCCAAAATGAACTCTATCCGCCTTGTTCTTTTCCTTGCTGCCTCTTTAAAATGGGAAGTCCATCAGATGGATGTTAAATCTGCCTTCTTGCATGGGGACTTGCATGAAGAAATCTATATGGAACAACCCATTGGCTTCATCGAAACAGACTCCAGCCTTGTATGTCGACTTAAGAAATCTCTTTATGGTCTCAAGCAAGCTCCTCGGGCTTGGTATGCCAAAATGGATAGCTTTCTTTTAGAATCTGGCTTTTCTAGGTGTTTTTCTGACAATACTGTCTACACCAAGGAAGTGGGCAACTCTCTTATCATCCTTGTTCTTTATGTTGATGATCTTATTCTTACTGGTAGTGATCCCAACCTTATAAACCATGTGAAATCCAGCCTTAAAAAGAAATTTGAAATGACAGACTTAGGACACTTACACTATTTTCTCGGTCTTCAAGTCTTGCAATCCAAGGAGGGTATTTCCCTTTCCCAGTCCAAGTATGCTTGTGATATTCTTCGTCATTTTTACATGGAAGATTGTAAGCCAGCTCCTTCTCCCTTTTAGTCTGGAGTCAAACTTTCAGTCTCTTGTACTTCTCCTGAAGTTGATGCTACCTTATACCGTCAACTTGTAGGAAAACTCTTGTATTTAACCCATACTCGTCCTGACCTTTCCTTTGCCGTTGGCCTTGTTTCTCGTTTTATGCAAAACCCCCGTGAAAGTCATTGGAAAGCAGCTAAAAGAATACTTCGTTATGTTCGAGGTACAGTACAGTTTGGGATTCATTACAGTGCCAAAGCAGCTCCTCTATTAGTTGGTTTTACTGATTCTGATTGGGCTGGTGACCCTGATGATCGGAAGTCTACTGCCGGTTATGTCTTCACTCTTGGTTCAGGACCTATTACATGGGCTTGTAAGAAACAGGCTGCCATATCTCTTTCGTCAGCAGAAGCAGAGTATCGTGGTGCCGTGGAAGCTAGTAAGGAAGCCTTGTGGCTTCGTCAGATCCTATCAGAATTTGGCTTTGAGCAGCAGCATCCGACTACACTTTGGTGTGATAATCAAAGTGTCATTCAGCTTTGCAAAGATCCAGTTCAGCATCAGCGCATCAAACACATTGAACTACACATGCACTTCATCAGAAAGCTCATTCATGACCATGTTCTTGAAGTGCAATATTGTTCAACAGATGATCAGGTTGCAGACATTTTCACAAAGGCTCTCACAGAGGCGAAGTTCACTAAACTTCGATATATGCTTGGAGTTCAGGAAGTTGTCACTAAGGGGGGATAGGCTCTAGTGCCTCCTTCCTTCTCCTCTTGTGTCATATTTGTAAATCCTTCAATCCTATCCCAAGTTGTTCTTAAGGGGGGATGTTAGGATATTCCGACACATAGGAAATAGTTAAGTTCAACTTGGTCTAGTATAGAGTTAGGTATAGAGTTAGGTAAAGTGTGTTTCTTTAACGTTGTACATTTTGTAACTTACAATCCGACGGTCACGATATGTAGTGATCCGACGGTTCATTCTCTCCTCGGTATTACCGACACTTGATCCGTGGCTTGACACCCGATTGGTCCATGAATTCTATTTAAAGCGCATGGAGGGTCATTTGTCGGTTAACCGTGCATGAGAGAAGCTTATGTAAATTTTCATTCTTTTATCTATAAATTGCCTGTAGTAGCCACGTTGGCACAGGCCGTGGATTATTTCCCTCTCTGAGGGTTTTAACCACGTCAAAATACTGGTGTATTGATCTGTGATCTGTTTGTGAGCGGTGTCCTTTTGGTGTTCTGTCTGAGGAACTTACCCTGTAAATTCCTACATCATTGACTAGCTCATTGACGATTGTGCTGGAAGTGAGCTTTATTCATTTATGGACGGATTTTCTGGTTACAACCAGATCAATATATCACCTACGGATCAACACAAAACCACCTTCATTTTCCCGTGGGGTACCTTTGCCTATAAGGAACTCCCTCTCAATATTAAAAATACTGATGCTACCTTCCAACGTGCAATGTCTTATTCATTTCATGATATTCGTCACATTGTGCAACCTTACTTGGATGATCTTCTATCCCATTTAGCAAATAGCGATGACCATCCAAATTAACTCCACGAAATTTTCCTTCACTGTCAACACTACCATATCCATCTTAATCTTCATAAATGTGTTTTCTACATTGAATCCAGAAGACTTCTTGGGTTTGTCATCTCCGAGGAGGGCATCCAGTTAGATCCCCTCAAGGTTGAAGCCATTTTGAATCTTCCTCCTCCTGATTCTTTGCAACAGTTCCAGAGTTTGCAGGGTAAAGAAACTTTTTTACGTCATTTTATTCCGAGCTATGATGAAGTTTCTAAAGGCTATACATGATTATTAAAGCAGGATACCTCCTTTGTTTGGGATGCCACTACACAAGAGTCATTCGAGCAACTCAAGGCACTCTTTGTTTCTGCTCCATTGTTACGTCCGCTTGATTATCACCATGACTATACTCTTTATTTGGCTGCCACTGATAGCACCATCGGCATGTTTTTGGTTCAAGATGATGATGTTGGCGTCGAGCAGGTTGTCTATTATCTCAATCACAATTTATTTGACATGGAAACTCGATATGCTTATGTCGAGAAACTTGCATTGGCAACCATTCATTATGTCCAACGTTTCTGTAATTATATCCTATTGTGTACAACGATAGTGATTTCTGACTACAACCCGATGACGTACATCTTGTCATGTCAGTTGCTAGGGGGCAAATACTCAAAATGGATTATCATCCTTCAAGAGTTTGATTTGGATTTTACTACGTCGAAGTCTAAGAAATCCCTCATTTTCACTGAATTGCTCTGCTCGCTACCATCTACTACTGCACCCTCTCAGTTAGAGGACCATATTTTGGATGAGTTTTTGTTCTTGATTAGCACGCCTGATCCCTGGTATGGGGATATTATTGCCTACCTTCAGACATCCTCCTTTCATCCTGATTTGTCCAAGGATGCTCGATGACATATTCGCCATCATTCTCAGCCTTATCGCATTATCGGGTACACCCTATACCGTCTCGGCGTTGACTTTGTTCTCCGTCGTTGTTTGATGTTCGAGGAAGCCGAACGAGTCTTGAATGATTGCCACCCTAGCGCCTATGGTGGTCATATGTTCGGGTATGCTACTGCCCAAAAGATCCTCCACGTTGGTTATTTTTGGCCATCTATTTTTAAGGATCGCATTCTTGTCATCTGCTCTTGTCATGCATGTCAAATCTACCGATGGAAGATGTGTGTGCCTCCCTCCTCTACACCCTGTCATTATCGTCGGCCCTTTTTCCAAATGTGGCATTGATTATATGACCTGTAACCTTCGCTTGACTGGGTGGCATGGGTATATCATCGTTGTCATCGATTATTTTACGAAATGGGCCGAGGCGATGCCCACCTTATCTAATGATGGTAAGATAGCAGCTTAGTTTTTATTCAATCATGTAATTTCTCGATTCAGAGTCCCTCAGGCTATTGTCCCTAATCACGGTTCTCATTTATGTGGTCATATGATGACTGAGTTAACAACTTATCTAGGCTTGCGTCATGATAGTTTGACACCGTATTATCCTCAGGCCAATGGCCAAGTAGAAGCTGTCAACAAGGTTTTGGTCATGATGCTTCAGTGTACCATTGGTACGCACAAGTCTAAGTGGCATTTGATATTATTGTCTACCTTATGGGCCTACTCTACTTTAGTGAAGGATGCCACCAGATCCACCCTATTTCAACTTGTTTATGGCTTAGAGGCTACCCTTCCGATTGAATGTGAGATCCCTTCTCTTAAAATAGCTGTTGAATTTCTCCCAAACACTACTCCAACAAAAGAATGCCTTCTTTACTTAGAGCGGTTAGACGAAACCCATTGACTAGCCTCTTTAGTCATTGAAGAACAGAAGAAGAGAGTGAAAACTCACTTCGACCAAACTGTTACCCCTCATTCTTTCATTGAAGGAGACCTAGTCCTACTCTACAATCAAGCAAATGATAAGCTAGGGGAAGGCAAATTCGAGCCTATGTGGCATGGACCTTACATTGTGAAATGTGCTTTTCAAAAAGGGGCTTATGAGCTGATCGATTACGAAGGGAATCCTCTAGATAAGCCCTAAAATGGGCTTTACCTTAAGAAATATTATGTATGAACTTTGTGCATCTGGTATGTACATACGTGTGTTTTCAGTGTGTGTGTGCATGTGTGGCTTGGTGTGTAGGCATAATTGCCACTTATTGTGTCTTTTTACTTCTTGTGCAGATGTCTAGTACACCTTACATTGGTTTCACTGATGGTGCCTATCGTAGTACCTAGAATCTTTCCTCCGTGGCATGGGTGATCTACGATCCTCAAGGTGAGTTAGTAGACCTTCAAGGTGTTTGTCTAGGTTGTACCACAAACAATGTCACTAAATATGGCACTGTCATTGAATTATTGACCAAGGTTGTTAACCTTGATATTCGTGCATTGGTTGTGAATCTGGATTCTCAACTTGTTGTCCTCCAACTTAACTGGCATTATTCTGTCAGAAGCCCTTAGGTTTTAAGGTTGTATTTACTTGTCAGATTATTGGAAAGAAATTTTGATTTTATCACATATCAACACATTCCAAGAAGATTAAACACATTAACTAATGCATTGGCAAATCATGTATTAGACAGAAATTTACACAATATATAATCAAACATTGTATGCAAGCATTTAGACATAGTAATAAACCATAGATAGCATATAAATATCGTGTGGCACACCAAGGCACTCAAAAATAAGTTTGTATGTGAAATAATAGAGTCTATGTTCACAATACATCTGAGGCACATGTCTCTCAAAAATAGCAGAAAAAGTAAGCCTAGGTGTCTACTATGGTGGGTTCTACTCCCTATAACAGATCATCATCTACACTACTTGTCTCGGGGTCTATGCATCCTAGGTGTCACGCCAACAATATATCTTTGGTACTGCCGCAGGACCTCCTTGACCCCCTTGTAATATAGGATCCCATCAGTCAGGCCCTTAAGGTTCTGGGCGATCTCCTCCTTTGCATCACCACCTGGATGAGCCAGGCCAACTCTCTGTTTTCCTCCCTTTCATGCTGTAGGAGCGAGCCCCACAGGTCTCTCAAGTCCCACATCTGCAAATAATATGGACATAATAATTAAGACATATGCATGTGAAAATCCAAAAACATTATAAAAAACAAAACACATAAATAGTGTGGTGTTTAATCAAGTGTTTTACCTCCCTCGTCCCATTGCTCGCCAAGTGGGAGCAGCATGTCAGGATCTCCTCAAAAGTCTGTGCCCATGTAGGGCCTATCCTCAATGATAACCTTCTGTCGATCCAACCACTCTAGGAATAATACTCCCCATGACAATGGTCAATCGCCAACTCCTTATGGCATCACGTGTGTCCATCTGGTAATGCGAGTCTCTCACAGTCCTGGCACATACAGGTCCATGTCCTGTAATTGAAGAAATGGTACCTGCCCCAGTATGAGTGGTATTAGGATGGATCCATATCCAAACTGTTTGGTCTCTCCCCATTGGTATTTAGTCAGTTGTCTCTTCATGTTCACAGACACTGCGTCGGCCCAGTTGTACATGGTCAGAGTAAGATAGTCTAGTCTAGAGCCAATCACAGTTGAGTCTTCATTGCCTCATGTTGTGCTTGAGAGTCTTTTGCTCTTGTAATCATAAACAATACTATGCGAAGGGTCATATCCCCCACTGTCGGGATCTGTAGTTTCCCGCTAGTGGCCGATTTGTGTGCCCTTGGGCACACCTATGCTATCAACATGTCAAGAGTCTCGCCAGCAGCCCGTACACCCTCCATGAGCAATCTCTCACCACGATGAGACAAACCTATCAAGAAATATATGTCGGTCATGTCAAACTCAATATCCTGACCCGGAATGATGAACTTGCCCTCCGTTGGGTTCCAGGAATGGATCAACAACTCGAGCAAGTCTGGTTGTGCCTGGAGGTGTGGTGTAAGGAAGAATTTTAGTAACCCACAATCATGTAGGGCCCTTCTGCACTGAGGATCATTCATTGCTCATTCTTCATCAACATTGTGGGTTCTCTCTTGCCATACAAATGCCATTGTTTCTCTCTGCATCATGAAAAATATAATTAAAATTGTTTTCATGGGCTAAAAACATGCAATATATGAAATTTGAAATTTTACGGCACCGTCACAGCTATTTTTCAAATAGCGGTGACAACTCAATTAACATAGTTCATTTTTTCCCCGATCGTCATGACGGTGCACCTGTCTCTAGTGATGATCTCGATGGTGGTGCTTATAAACATCCTCGGTCATTGCTAACCCGTGAGGGATTTCCGTGATGACCGAGGAGCGAATTCGAAACAAAGAATTCGGCATAACCTACCTACAAAACATGAAATTAAACTTGAAAACAATCAAAATGCAGTGCAAGGAGTAGTGTAGTTACTTGGTGGAAGTTTCAGGCGAAATGGTCAACCATAGGTACGAGGATCGATCTCCAAAGATCGCACAGGTAAAAATGCAATGTAAAAATGAATTACCATGAGCCCTTATATATCTTTTTTTTCATAATTTTAGGGTTTTAAACTATAGGGCTTGGGGTTTTGTGATATATTTTGGGGTTTCTCCTATGGTTTTAGGCTTTTTAACCTAATTCTCAAATATATAGTGCATTTTTGTCAAAATGGATCTTATATTGTGGTTTTTTTTGTGTAGAAATAGGGATAGCGGATACGTTTAAATGATTGATATATGTTTGGTCCATATTTTCTGCAAGTCTTCTTTAAGCCCTTTTTTTACTTACAAAAGACGAAAATATTGTTGAGTTTTCCCTTTCAACTCGTTAAACAGAATAAAAGGCAGACCCCTTTCAGCTCTTTTCTGACCGTATAAACATGAAAAGATCACCGAACTTTTTTCGTTTCAGGTTCGATACTGGTAATGAAATGAAATTTCTTCAATCTCTTTTTTACTTTTTTGGATTGGGACGACTAATTACAGAAAGTACTCCTTGGTCATTGTTAGAGTCGGTCTTGTCAGTCCTCCATCAGAGATCAAAACTCTTTCTGTATTTCATTTTTAGGTGTCTCGCTCCATTCACTCAGCTGCATTCTGCTAGGGGCATGCCATAATCTGATGAAAAGGTCTTGTCAGTCATTTCCCCTTATGTCTGGCACCTGCTGGCTTAGGTCTTTTCATCAATGTTCACTAAAGTCCATGACAGTCAATGTTTGATCTTTTAATGGACAAGAGTCATTTCCAGTCATTAGGTCTAGGGATCAAATAAATTGGTCTTCAAACATGTCCACTAAAGCCATGCAGGCCAGAGGGAGGCCCTTACAAAGTTATGATTTAAAGATTTTCATCGTCATGTTGACAGATTATGACTATTCTTCAAAACTCTGTTTTGAAGAAAAGTCAAATAGTGTGTCATTTGTGATAATTTTCAAAAACGTTTCCAGTTGATCTTTTCAGGCGCAGTCATGGTTTCCTTGGCCAAATGCCATGTCAGAAAAACCTGCAAAAAGTGCCCAAAATTTCATCATTTTAGCTAAAAATTCAAAGGGAAAAGTGAAATACAGAGTTGAATTAAATCAGGAAAAAGTGCAAAAACAAAACATTACCAAAGTGGGTTTTGAAGAAACAAAAATCAAACCCATCACTCAGAATCTCTTTATACAGAATTTCCACAAGGAACAATGTCATTTTGCACACCAAGGATAGAGAGAAAGCATTTCAAAGTGATTGAGAGTGCAAGCATGCATTTTGAGTGAGGTTGGAGGTGTTTTCATAGGCGCGGTGCACAGGCAGAGGACATTACCAAAGTGGGTTTTGAAGAAACAAAAATCAAACCCATCACTCAGAATCTCTTTATACAGAATTTCCACAAGGAACAATGTCATTTTGCACACCAAGGATAGAGAGAAAGCATTTCAAAGTGATTGAGAGTGCAAGCATGCATTTTGAGTGAGGTTGGAGGTGTTTTCATAGGCGCGGTGCACAGGCAGAGGGGCGCGGTGCACTGGGCACTACCATGTAGTGTTAAATTAACATGGGCACAACGCACACAAATGGTGCCGCGCACAGGCAGAGGGGTGTGGCACACACCCACAAAGGCCCAATTTGGCTCCAAATTTGCAACAAATCACCTTGAAACCCTTGAAATTGCCAGGTAGGGTCAACATCTCAGGTGCTCATACAATTTTGTGAATATGATGATGGTTTATGGCCGTTTATAGTTGCAATAAAAACTCCTAAATCCTGCCACTTGAAATCATCGAAACCATTGCTCTTAGGGTGGCAAATTTGTTGTGTTGATGCCAAGGTTCCTCATCCCTTTCACCTCTCCTTTTTCCCCTTCTTTCCATTGTTCCCTTCCTCCTATCCCATTTTTCCCTATTTTCCCTACCCTAAAACATTACTAAACCCTATTCCCTATCCCCTCCACTCATTTGTCAAATATAAAACCCGAAAATCCTACCTTATAAAATCCCCAAACCCTCCTACATGTCCCTAAACAAAATTTCTCCCCATAATACCTAATCCAATCATATTATTCCCCTTCCTAACAGTCCCTTTTGCATTGTTCCCCTTGGTGGCAGAGATCATAACAACACATAGTTTCATACCATCATCAAAGGGCAGTCCAAGCACAGTCCATATACAACAGCCATGGCATCTGGTCATTCATCGGAGTATGAAATGGAAACACAAAGTGATTCATCCTTGGAAGAACAGGCTCCCCGGAGATATCATAAAAGTGGCAAACATGTTAGGGATGAACCAACCACCCTTACAAAATTGCAAGCCTACCCTCTTGCTATGTCATGTTTCTAGCATCTGTCATGTTTTGAGTTTTGTCAAAAGGTGGCTAGTGTTTGAGTTCATCATGAATTGGCCCGTCTTTTTGTGCTTCACTTGCATGGAGATCACACTATCTTAGCTGGGGTCACCTTCACACTAACACCTGAAACTGTCTCATTAGCAACCGACATACCGAATGTTGGAGAACCATGGCACAAGAAATAGAAGGTTGATCAGAAGCATTATGAGCCATACATTAAGGCCAGTTTCTTGAGGCAGCTCAAAAGAGTCTTTCCATTCTGATATCTGAAAGATGAATATGCTCCACTAATGAAGTTGACCATGAAATATTTCAGTTGTTAGGGGAGGTTCTCTCGTTTATATGCCTATCACATCAGGTTGCTCATGCATTTTACCAGGGTAAGGATGATGAACATACCATATTTCATTTGCAGGAACATAGAGAGGATGAACACCTTCATGTAGCACAAAACCCCTCAGCAGGAACTTAACAATGTTTATCATTTTTCTCTTATTAAGATTTTGGTGGATCATCAACTGGGATTACAGGGCATTACTTGGGAAGATTTCATCTCCCGTGACCTTTTCAGCACTTCACAGGTATTATCAGAGGTTGAACATGAGATAGGTGGTCCTTCTCATCAGTATGAGCACCATGATAGCGCTACTATGCCAATATTCATCACATACCAGAGAGGCAGTAGACATTTGTTCGCAGCAGAAAAGGGAGTGTTATCTCCACCCGGGGTGGAAGGGGCCTCGCTTCCGACATCAAAAACATAGGCACATGATAGGGGCAAGAGGCCCATGCATGATGAGGGGCCGTCAAGTGAATGAGAAGCCAACTTAATCCTCATTCATGATGATGATACAGATGTGGAGAGTGCCAAACTTAGGAGGACCATCTAGGAGCAGCAAACGGACATCCAAGCCTTATCTCTCAATTTGGAGAGGGCTAAGTGGATTATCAGGTATTTGGAGTAGAGGAACAAATAGCTTGAAGACCAGCATGAGATCATGGAGTTGCAAAACATCCACGAGAATTGCCAATCTGCCCAACATAGGAGGATTGAGTTCACTCCATTAGAGCAAGAGATTAACAATGACCGAGAGTCTTGGCTCGAGCGGATCAACATCCACCTTAAGAGACTGCTAGAGAAGGCCGACAAGGACAAGACATTATTGAGGTGGATGGTTTATCACTACATGGAACGGAACATGAGTTCAAAGGCTCGGATAAGGAATTTGAAGGCGAAATTGAGTTGAGTGACAAAAACACAAAAGAGGCAAAAAGAGAAATATTGGCTCTAAATATTGGAGAAAGCCTCTGTGGCCTAGCATAGCACTTTATAGAGAATTTCCAGCCCAAATTTCAAAAAATTTGGGGCAATTTTGGTCACTTGACAAATTTTTGTGCACAAAAGAGGGTTTTTCTCCCTGTGCGCCGCAACACTGGTGCGATGCTTATGATAGGGAGGTCCAAATCAAGAAAGGTTTGCATTTTTGGATTCAGCATGAAAAATAATGACTGTTGGTGCATGGCCAAGAATATTGGGCAAGTTTTGAGTCCCCAGGAGGTCAAAAACTCTCAAAGAATGACCTCTTTGCCCCTATTTTGACACACATGAAGAAGTCTTGGGAGATTGAAGTTTTGGAGGGGAAAATGAACACCAAATTCAAAAATTCCACTTGGATTGGAAAGTAAACAGGGAAGGCTTTCTAACAAGCACACTTGGGCACAATTTGGACTCTAGCCGGTACCTCAAAATCGCCTCCAAAATGGTGCGGCGCATATAGTTTTGGGCACAACGCACATAGACCCAAAGGCCAAAATCACTTCCGCTCCGCGACATTTCGATTTGCGATTTTATCCAAGTGGGCCCGCTCATTTACACTACACTTTTCTTGGCACCTAAGGCAAAGTTTAAAAAGTATTTTCACTAAAGGGTGGCTTCTATCCAAGTGGCAAAGTAAGGCGAGCAGTCACCCAAGCAATTTGTCATTTTTGTAATGCTCCACCTGTCACTAATGGTTGGCTTTCCATTTCTAGTTTGTAATGATTTTAAAAACTCCCCAACTTTGGGTTGTTCCATTTCCTAATGGAAAAGTCTATTTATTGTATGTAAAACCATTTGCAAAGGGTTGGTGGTAATTTCTAGGAGACTGTGGGAGAGAAACTCAGTTCCTCATTGTATATTTTGACAGAGAATTAATGAAAGGCAACGGCTCTGGTTCATGAGATTCATGTGGTGTGAGTGTAGCAAATGTATTCTCTTTCTGTTTCATATGTATCTTCATTATGTTTCACAGTTCATTCATATTCATTTCCAGTGAATTTTTTAAGTAAGATAAGGTAGAATTCATGTTTATTGCTCTGCATGTGGGAAAGTTTCACATTATGTGTTCTTCTTCTGTTGAAAAGGATTCATGTGTTTATGCCCTTTCCACCCTCCTAAACAATATTTCCATTCTACATTATTTCAAATTTAATTGCTAGACTTTCCGCCTGTCTTGCCTCATGAAGTAATCTGTGCCTTTATGTTAAATTCTCTGCTCATTGCTGTTCATTGGTCCCATACATCCCAGAAACTCAGTCATTTATCAAAATTTGCCTCTTGTTTCCATGTTTATTTACCTAGCCTAAAATCAATATTCACTGTAAGTCATCTTAGACCATATCGTTTATTTATTCACTGAGCATGACACGGAGAGAGCCCTCTCCTGTTCTAGTAGGGCTAGCTACCAGACTGAGCATGGTTTGTGATTACCATGAATTTTTCCTTCCTTCAGCCTAAGGCAGATTTAGGTGCTAATAGTCATAATGGTCAATTGGTTCTCTCAGGTATTGTTTTCTAATTTTCCGAGCTCAAGGAACACAAATTTACGAAAAAGGACCCCCCTGCAGTTTTCTTTTCCATGTATTTTTCAAACTCTCTAAACATGAAAAGGACTCTGAGTTTTACCTATGTTGGACTTGTTAAACCCTAACGACATTGGACTCGTCACCATGACAAGACTCAAGCTTCTCCTCCCTAGGGCTTGTTAAACTATTAATAGGTTGGATTTGTCCGAAGGTCGAACTTATATCACAAGTATATGCTATCCCCTTCAAGCTTTTTCTTCAAAAAATAATTGGGGTACTCACCAGCAATGGTGGGGGAAAATTTGGAAGTCATCATTGGTCACCTACAGTAGCTAGTCACTCTTGAACATCAACACTTTTATTTCTCGTTAGGTTGGGATATCCACATTGTCATTTGTCCTTCCGGGGTTTTGGGCTTACATTTTTGCCTCATTCCATATGGTCCATGTTGTCTCCGTCAGACCTCCGATCCCTTGGTTCCAATCCCTTGGTACCAAAATGTTGCCGCATTCTAGTGTCATATCGCCGATATGTTCAAGAGTATAATCCTTCTGTAGTTTACACTCTTACCTCCTCCTCTAATTCTCTATTTCACCATCTACTATTTGTTCCTTGTCTCATGTCATTGATGGGGGAAACATTATGGCCCTCCTGCAACATATCATCTCTTGTCGACATCAACTCATTATCTAGGGGGTTGATCTAGAGATCCCTTGCGGTGCCTTAGAGCTTGTATGCCTGAATGGAAAGTTCTTCGCACCTGACAATAGACTTTCATCATTAGTCTTCGATTAGGTGATTCCATGAATGTTCCACTTCAGCCCACTTTTCACGCTTAGTGGATTGTACTGGAAGTACCTTGAGATCCATTGCCAGTATTGGTGGTTTCTCTCGCACTTGTTAATGGTTTTCATTATTGACTAGTAATCAAATGACTTTCTATCATGATCGACTTTAGCACATTTGTTCGCATGCTATAATTTGTACTATGATCGGTTAGGGTTTCAAGAGCCTAGACTAAGATTACA
This sequence comes from Pinus taeda, assembly GCA_000404065.3. Taxonomy (NCBI): domain Eukaryota; kingdom Viridiplantae; phylum Streptophyta; class Pinopsida; order Pinales; family Pinaceae; genus Pinus; species Pinus taeda. The sequence goes on from APFE031009113.1 coordinate 24,227, forward strand.
TATGTTCAGGCCACATGGATTGGTTTGTGATTACATACATGACTCTTTGATTGGATGGCTGCGACCATACCCGAGTCTTCATGGATGGATGCGACCATACCTTTATCATTATATATGGTCTTATCAACTGGGTAGCTGCATCCATACCACAGACCAAGTTTCATATGTTTTTTGGATGGTTGCGCCAATGCCTAGACTACATGTATTTCACTATCAGAGATATCAATTGTACTTGTGCCTACAGGTTCTTCAAGGTGGTGTTCCAGTTCAGATGGTTTTGTAAAGCACTTCACCCCTCCCACTCCCTTGGGCTTCATGCTTTAGGGGGCATCTATTACACAGTAATTTGTCACTGTCCTCATCTCAGTCCCTCTAATGAGTCATGTATCAAATACACATGTCCATATCTTCCCACTTATGCAAAAGGATTAAAACGTTCTCTCTGATGTTAAAGAATGACCCTTTTTTCCTAAGTTTCTGCATCGTCGCTAATAAGCCATCAAAATGAGCGATGATCACCACACCGTCGCAGGTGTACACGTGTTTCTAGCGATGGTCAAATTTTAGGGTTCATTGTGAGGCTCCCTGCTATTTATTGCACTGATTCATATGAATGCATTGCCTCCTTGTGATGTCATCGCTGAGACTTAGTTCATGACCTACAACAACCGCTATTTGGCAAATTTGTTCAAACATTCAGCCTTCTGTGTGTTTCTAGAGCTGGTTGTTGGGTTAGTTTGGATCACCTTTCCTCCTCTAGGATGGTGGTTCCACCTCTTATAAAATCTCTCCTCGAGATAAGCTCTGTCTCCCTCATTTCATGGAGACTCCTTCTCCCATAAAATCACTCACCATTGCTATGATTTTCTAATTGTTTAGTGCCAGAATTAGTGCTTGCTAGTTATTTTGAGTTTGGATTTAGACTAAGTACATAGCTTTGGTGTAAGTGTGGCAAGTTTGGGATTGCTAATAGTTTGATAAGAGGTTGTGGAGTATCTTAGCTTTCCATGAGGGCTTGATAGAGAGAGAGAACTATTTTCCTATGGGGATACGCATTCTTAAGAGTGAATGCTTGAAGGAACATACTGATTGGACCCTCTGAGAAGACTTCCGATTTCAAGGCATGGTTGTAAGTTTTCTCTTGTCTCATTTTTAATACAAGCAGTGATGATTTCCTATATCTTGTGTATAATCTACTTGACAGCTTATGACTCCTTAACTTTACAAGCAAATAGATCATTATTGTTCTTGGTTATGTGCTTTGTTGTTTTGTTGTGGTGTTTCAGCTTGATTTCTCATTGAGAAGAAAGAAACGGAAGCTGGAGCAGCACAACAGAAACTTCATCAACCACCAGTTTGAGGTAGGCCTCCAATGATGACTATTTAAGGGAATCGATTATTGTTTTGTCTTTGTTGTGACTAGACACACTCTAGGGCTAGAGGGGTTGCCTCTGTTAGCAGAGGGAACACTTTCCTTTATCACAAGTACCTCTTCCTCTAACTCATCCATTAAAGGAGAAATTGGAAACATGCTGGAAGACTTCAAGAGTGAGATGATGCAGACTCTTGCCATGCAAATGGATACCTTGCATATCAAAAGGAAACAAGAGGAAGTAGAGAGGTCTTTGGCCATTTTTTGCCCTAGATGCACTAGGAGGCATCCTAGGAATGAATTCCCATTAAACTCTATAGAGGTTTGTTCAGTCTTTGAAGAAAATCATTCTACAGACAAGTGCCCTTCCTTACTTGGACTTAAATTTGTATATCAAGGGGCTGAGGGAGTCACTAAACAACTCTATTACATAAACCAAAGGAGGCCACATGGGCCTAGACCATATCAATAGGGGATGCAAGGGAAATATCAGGCATACTACAACCCCAACCAAGTCACTTCCATACCTTCTTGGGGCCCCTCTGCTCATCCTTCCTGGTCCACACCTCTAGCTTGGTCCTTTACATCTCCATATCATGCCCAACCAGCCACCCATTCATTTCAATCCTATGCTCAACCATAACCTCAGTGGAATCCATATCATCAGGGGTGGAGGCCCCAATATAACTCTCATCCCACTCTTTTTCCTCCACCACCTACCCAACCACAACTGTTACCTCCTGCTCCACCAAAGCAACCTCAAATGCCTACCCAACCAAATCTAAACCCGAACAATAGATAGGCTCAACAAGTGTATAGTGGGGAACCATCATGCCTAACTTATGTTGTGGATATTCTAGAAATTAACTTGCTATCTGAGAAAGTTCTATGAGATAGACAACCTCCACCCAGGGAGGTTAAGTAAGATAAATAGGAAAGTGAACCTAAAGCAAATCCACCCTTTCCTAAGAGACTATCCACAACAGTCTAGCCTACCCCAAAAGAAACTGAAATCCTAGGAGAATTGAAACATTTATGTGTGAAGATACCACTTCTCCAAGCCATAAAAGATGTGCCTATCTATAATAGTTTGATCAAACAGAAGTGCTTTCGGCATCCAAGAAGGTGCAAGAGGTATGCCCCAACCATCAATGTCATAGGGAAACTATCTGACCTGATGTTGGGGAAGGTAATATGTCCAAAATATCTAGACCCTAGAAGCCCAGTAGTCAATGTCCACATCAACGACACCATGATCCCACACACCTTGATTGATCTAGGTGCTACCATTAATGTGATGACAAAGGACACAATGCTCAAACTCAACCTCCAGGGCTCCTTGAGGAAGACCACGACTGTGCTACAGCTTGCAAACCGCTCCACTATGACCCCTAAGAGGCTTGTGGAATATGTGATGGTCTCCATTGATTCTTGGGAGTACCCTGTTGATTTCTTAGTTCTCTGGCCAAAGGCAAAGCTCACTGGGTATCCTCTCATTCTAGGAAGACCCTGGTTGGCTACCTTCGATGCCTACATCAGCTGTCGAGTTGGGAACATGACCATAAAGAATGGGCATATGTCCAAGTAGTTAATCCTATATCCTCCTGTCCAACCCTTGCTAGAATATGATCTACCTCTCTACTTGGAGGAGGAAGATGAGGATGAAGTCTATTCTGCACTGCTTTGTGCATTAGAAATCTCCATGGGGGGGAAACCACAAGATGAAGATTATATGATTAAAAATTTGATTTAGAATCCACCTCTCAGTGTATCACCATTAGAGGACATAGTAAGAGAAACCCAAGACAACCCCTCAACTGATCTTTGTGCGGTCGATTCCACTTCTCTCTATGTTAAGAATATAGAGTTCAGACTAGAAAGAACCTTAAAAATCAATCCATCCCTATCCACTTCCTAGGAGAAGGAACTGTGTAGCTTGCTGAGAAAACACCTAGATGCCTTCACTTAGAGTTATAAAGAGATGGAGACAGTGCACCCTTCAGTATGTAATCATCATATATTCATCAAGGAGGATTGCAAGCCAGTCAGGTAGCCTCAAAGGAGGATGAATCCAGCACTTAAAGATATTTTTAAGGAAGAATTGCAGAAATTTCTTGATGTAGAATTCATCTATCCCCTCTCTGACAATGAATGGGTCTCTCCTCTGGTGCTAGTGCCAAAGAAAAATGGTAAGTGGATAATCTATGTTGACTATCAAGAATTGAACAAAGCCACTAAAAATGACCATTTCACTTTACCTTTCATAGATCAAGTGCTAGACAGTCTAGTAAGGAAAATGTTTCTCTCTTTCTTAGATGGATTTAGTAGGTACAATCAGATTCAAGTCAGCCTGGAAGACAAATATAAGACCACTTTTACTTCTCTTTAGGGTACCTTTGCATACTGGGTCCTTCCTTTTGGTTTATGTAATGCTATCGCCACTTTCCAAAGAGCGGTATTGAGTATATTCTCTGAATTAGTTCATGATGCTGTAGAGATATACATGGATGACTTTACTCCTCATGGCTCTGACTTTCAGGAAGCCTTAACTAATCTAGGAAAAGTTCTAGACAAATGTATTGAGATGAACCTGTCCTCAGTCTGGAAAAATGTGAATTTTTGATGACTGAAGGGACCATTCTAGATCATGCAATATGTCAACAAGGATTGCAGGTGGACCACAACAAAATTGCCATCATCCAAAGGGTCCCACCTCCTCAAAAAGTGAGAGATGTCAGAAGTTTCCTAGGTTTAGTTGGGTATTACTGGAGATACATTAAATATTTCAGCAAGCTAGCCTCTCCTTTGTTTGGCCTCTTACGTAAAGATGTCGAGTTCATATGGTTGAAAAACTATCAAGAGGCCCTAGATACCTTGAAGAAGAAGCTCGTGACTACCCCAATTCTGAGAGGCCCAAACTAGGACCTACCTTCTCACATTCACATAGATGCCTCGAATAAAGCAATAGGAGCAGCCTTGGGACAAATTGATGAAAATTTTCCTTATGCCATATACTTTATAAGAAAAAACTTGTTAAAGGCCGAGTTAAACTATACAGTGACCGAGAAAGAACTCCTAGCTATCATGCATTCCTTAAACAAATTCAGACATTATATCTAGGCTATCAAACCTTTGTGCACACTGATCATGCTACAATTAGATATTTAATGAACAAACTAGATGTGAATGCTCGCATTATTAGATGGTTGCTTTTACTGCAGCAATTTGATTTGACCATTATTGATAAGCCTGGTAAAGAAAATGTTGTTGCTGACTTTTTGTCTAGAGTAAATTTGCCTACGGGTGAAGAAAGAATGGTGGATGACCAAATCTCCGATGAACATTTGTTTGCTATCTTAGTACTCTTTCCATGGTTTGTTGATATAGCAAAATACTTGGTTTCAACATAGTTTCCACCACACCTGTCCTCAAAAGAGAAGAGAAAAATAGTATGGAAAAGTGCCCCTTTCACCAGGATTGGGGGAAATCTCTTCAAACTTGGCCCAGATCAGATCTTGAGAAGATGTGTCAAGGAGGAGGAAGTATTTGACATCCTCCTAACCTGTCATGATGGGCCTTGTGGAGGTCATTTTGGAGCAAAAAGAACTGCCTTCAAGATACTACAAGCAGGCTACTACTAACCCACTCTTCATCAGGATGTGAGGAGATATACCAGCCAGTGTGATCGGTTTCAGAGGATGGGGAACTTACTACAAAGGATGAAATGCCCATGCAACCTCAAGTGATCTTTGAGCCATTTGAGAAGTGGGGCATGGACTTTGTGGGGCCTATAAACCCTCCTTCAAAGTAAAAGCAATAAATCATTGTGTGCATTGATTACCTGATAAAGTGGGCAAAGACAAAAAGCAATCAAAGCAACGACATAGGAAACAATAGCTTCCTTTTTGAGAGAGAACATACTCTACAAGTTCGGGTATCCAAGAGAATTGGTCATAGATCAAGGTAGTCAGTTTACTTCCAATTTGATTGAAGACCTGCTCACACATCATAAAATTAAGCACAGGACTTCGACTCCTTACCATCCACAAGCCAATGGGTAGGTGGAGGTCACTAATAGAGCATTGGAAGGGATCTAGACAAAGGTAGTGAGTAGCAATAGAAAAGACTGGGTGGATAGATTAGTTGAGGCCACTTGGGCTTACAACACAACTTGGAAGACTACTACAGGGTTCACACCCTATGAGCTACTCTATGGGAAGAAGGCTTTGCTGTTAATAGAATTTTAATTCAATACCCTGAAGATGGCAGCTTAGCTGGACCTAGACCTCAACCATGCATAGAAGGAAAGATTACTTTAGCTCAATGGTTTGGATGAACATAGAATGTAGGCCTTTCTCCATACAGAGGTAGTTCAACTTCAAAGAAAAATATGGCATGACAAAAATTCAAGGAGAAGCAATTCCAAGAGGGAGATTGGGCACTACTCTATGATTCAAGATATAAATATTTCAAGGGCAAGCTAAGGACAAGATTGCTAGGACCCTACACTGTGGAGAAATGCAATGACAATGGTTTAGTTTTGATCAGAACCATTGATGATGAAGCCATCCCCATGCTTATCAATGGACATTGGTTGAAAGTATACAAGAAACCCCTGTCCAAGTGAGAGTTCATTGAAGATTTGAATAAGATAGTGATGGTTGTGAAGCATGTTTTAGCCTCCACTTCACCCACTCACTGAAGAAAAAGAAAAAATAAAAAATACAAACTCAAGTGAAAACCTCCATGAGGCACTTGAGTCCCATCGTTCGGCTGAAAACCTCTTCTGAGGTGGCCCAGTGATGTCAAAAAAAAGAAGAGAGAAAAATAATATCCTCAGGTGAAAACCTCCCTTGAAAGCACCCAGGGCAGGCAATTAGGGTGAAAACCTCCCTAAGGTGCCCTAGTTGCTTTCAAAAAAAAAAGACAAAAAAAGAAAAATGAATTTCTAGTTGCATTGCAAGTTTGCAGAAGGACTACAGGAAGTAGTAGAAGGTGCCAAGGGAGCCCTAAAACCAACACCAGCACCTATCCTACCTTCCCACACCTTTCTTGATCATTCTTGGCATTTTTTTCACCTCACTATGCTTATTTTTCAAAAACTGTGTTTTCTACAGGAGGCTCTATGTTTTCTACAGGGAGCTCCTGTAGGAATTACAGAGAGCCAGAAATGGATATAAAGGGTAGTTTGAGGGATAGGGAAGCTTCATTAAAAATATATAAGTCCTCTTGCAGTCCTCAAACCTCCTTGCTATCATGTCCAAGCCTACATCACACCGCAAGCATCATTCTTCTTCCTATCCAAGAAAAACAGTTCTTTAGGAAAAGAAAAAATAAGAAAGGGAACAACACCATCAACCTCACCTGAAGCCTACCTATTACCTCTCCATATCTATCTACATCTCTTGCATCATATTCATAGCTCCAAGCACAGAAAGAAGCTGAAGTTTCAAGGGGAGAAGCAGCTACATGAGCTCCTGTAAGAATTCCTCTAGCAGTTGATCCCATTAAAATCCAGCATTAGCAGCAAGAGGGTGCAAATATGAAGGTTGAAGAAGACAATTGAAGCTTAGATCTAGCAAGAGAAGAACCTACAAAAGGCACATCCACACATCAATAAGCAGACAACATGCATCAAAAGAAACAAGGGCATGCAGCAGAGAGAAAGAACCACAACACCTCACAAGAAAATACATTTAGATCTCGGGTAAGTAACTAACCTGCTCCTCTGTTGGCATTTGTGTAATTTGAAGGCATGCAAAAGCAATGAGATGGTTGAGGTTGAATGAGGGAAAGGTGGCCAATTAACTTGGCCACCTTCATTTACTTAACTCCACTCATCCAAAGATGTCACCCACACGTGCGGAAAACCAACTCAAGTAAGATGTCAAGGACAAGTAGTGGAGGAAGTGTGAACTCCCATGCAATCATGAGGGATGATTACAAGGAAAGGGCCATGATGAAAAGGCAAGTGGGCACCAACAGTCTGAATATGGCCAACATACACTCTGCCAGCTCACCCTCCATCACTGGAAATATCCATAGAAAGTAATAAGTACTCCTCCCCAAGCACTCTCACCACCTTTTCCTTCATTCTCTCCTCGAAACTCTGCTCCTGCAATCTCCTCATGCCCCCATATCCTCGTAACCATCGTTCTCCATTAATCTCTCCCATATTCCTTCTCTCGGCATTTTCTACAAAAGCACTTACAGGTTCTACAAGAGCACCTACAGGGATTCTACATGAGGGCCAGTGAGTTGTTTTGAAGGGAGAAAACACGGGTTTTAGCACGATTCTTAGGTTGAGGAGGTAGGTTGCATGCATACCCTCATTGCATATCAAAATATGCAAGCAGTGGTTTAAATTCGAGGGTGAAATCAAGCCTTTAGGTGGAGGAAATACAAAAAAAAAAAAAAAAAAATCTTCTTATTTCTAAAAAAACACAGTCTCTTTGTTTCTCTATTTTTATTCAAAAAGTATTGTCTCCTTCTCCACATTTGGTTTCCCAAAGAAGCATAAACAAAATGACAGGAGGTTTTATGAGGAAGGAGCCCACCAACTCCTCCAGGCTCCATGCACATCCCCTATTAGTGGACATATTCACAACAGCAAATTGGATGAACCTTTTTAAGAAATTTTGAGTGTTTGATGATGAGATTGCTCAAGAATTTGCCCACTCTTTGGTCGCTCACACTAGAACACATGCCATTGTAACCTTTAGAGGTCTTTCCATTGAGATAACCCCTTAATTTATCAGTAGGGTCACTACCCTTCCTCTTGGATTGCCTTGGAGTAAGGATGAGAAACCAATTGGCCAAGATGCTAAGAAAAACTTATTCTAAAACAATGAAACCCATGTAGAAGATAAAAATGGCATTAGAAGGGAGAGCACACCATATCCTTGGGATGAGATTAGCTACCAAATAATCAAATATATTTCATGTGAGGGGAGGTACAACATTGTCTATGGTTACCATTTTATAAGCCTTCATGAATTAAGATATGGCATGGACACTCTAGCCCCTTAGAAGCTCAGCATCCCCTACTTCCTCCTACAATCTCTCATTGAATCCAACACTAAAGTTCAAGCAGAGAATTTAGAGCAGCTTACTCACCATGGGTTAATCAAAATTTTAGTGGAAGAAGCCCTCCATACATTTACACTACCTATAGCATGGGAAATCTTCTGAAACATGACAGCAGAGGATGACATAAAAGCCCTAACCTATGATATCAGTGCTACTGGTAGTGAGGAGGAAAAGCAGAAAGGGGGAGAAGGTGCAGCAACTGGTGACTTAGAAGAACAAGAAGGGAAGGAGCAAGAAACTAACATAGAGGAGGAGAAAGCTGAAGAAACAGAGCAGGAAAAAATAGAGCAAATAGAGACAGAAAGAGAAACAGAAGGAGGAGAAAAAGGGGCAGAAAAGACAGAGCAAGGAGAAGTGTCCCCTGATACTTTGGAAAGAGAGGTAGTAGCTACTCTCACTGCCCTTAGTACACCCATCAGGCCAAAACAGAAGAGGAAAAGTCAGGCCTCCATGTATTTCAGGGCTAGGAAGACCACAAGAATCAAAACAAGGAAACCCAACCTTCTTAAAAAGTGCCAATTATAATTGAAGATTCACCCTCTACCCAAGGAAAAGAATCCCCTCCTAAGGCACCTATCACATATGAAAGGGGGACTCCTAGATCTCCCACATGGAAAGAAAAGGTAGAACTATAGGACCCAAAAATAGTACTACAGGAGGCATAGATAGTTCTACAGGAGACACTGTCAAAACTACAGGAAACCCAAAAGCTGGAGAAAAGGATAGAAGGACAACCTAAGGGAAAGGAGGAAGAAATAGAGCTACAAGAACCTAATCCTTAGCCCACTCTTGGCTCCTACATTCTTCTTGAGCGGGGAAGAATAATTCCACAATAATTTGCAATTCCACTATTCTTTGAATTAGATAAAGAGAGGATAAGAACACATAGGTAGATGCAAAGACCTAAATCTAGAGGAGTCAAGGATATTTGCCATATGGAGAACAAAATCAAAGAAATCGGCAGAGAGTTGAGTGCTATTAGACATAGGGAAGCAATTACAAGAAGCCAACTTGAAACAGAAAATGAATTGCTAAGGAGGAAGCTGCAAGAGAAAGAGACCCAATTGGCATGCATGGCTAGTTGGTCCATGGAGGCATTGCAATGTAGAACACCAACAAAATCCTATGGCTTGTATCTCAAGGACCAATGGTTGCAATTTCAGATAAAGACTTTGGCACAAAGAGGCACAATGCCTTTCCAAGATTACAGGTAGTTTATGGACCTATGTGACCAAAGCACATGAGAAAAAAATCCAAAGATGGAAAAATTCTACCTACATAATATGGCCCTCATAGACATGAATGTGTGGGACCCCAATGCCATGCTAGGGGACCTAAAACAAATGGCCATGGCCTCATGGATGAACCATGAAGAGTTAAGGGCAGAAGAAATAAGAAGGTTGATGGTAAAGGAGTAGAATGAGCCATTAATGATCAGAGGTGAGCATCAGACCCCATGGAACTCATTAGCACACATAACTTTCTTGCCAATAATCCTCAAATTGCCCCTAGATATATAAGTGATCAGGCACAAACTATTGCACACTTTGAGGATATGGAAAGGCTACTTGGGGATGACTGTGTGCATGCATGTATGAGGATATGGAACACTTTACCACACAGTCTGCAGATCAGGGAATATCATTCCCAAATGAGGATGAAGGAGGAATTAAGGAGAGTGCCAATGTATAAGCGCTCCATGCAAAGGTTGAAGGTCAATTGGATTGGCCTCAAATTGAGTCCCCCACTGTTGCTAGGCATGCTGGAAGGTAGAAGAGAAGAAAAAGATCAGGAATAGTGGGAAGAGGTAGACAGGAAGGTAGGATTATATGACAAGGAAGAGGAGACCACATCAGAAGCATGGGATGCTAGGGAGCCCACTAGGGCCATAAAAGATGAGTATATGGACTAAGTTTCTCAGAGGATGAGCAACACTTTCTGTAGGGGGTGATGATAAGCCTCATAAATGGGTAATTGTATGGGATCATTTTACCTCCTAACCTAGTCAAATCAACCATTCTCTTAGCTTATTGTATGATTTTTTGATTATATTTATGCTTATAGCATGAGTTGAGTTAGTTATGATGCCATGTGGTCTAACATGTGTTTAAGGCAGATTATTGATGATTTTTGAGGTCAAAGTCAAGGATCTAATGGATAAATGGCAACAATAACTTGAAGTGGACGAAGGAGGAGGACTTGTAGGAGGGAATCCCCCTCATTTATTACTCCTCACTTCGAGTTTCCCTTCATTGAGCTCAGAGTACAAACAACCAAGTCATGCACTAGAAGGCAGCCGAGCAAGTGGAGGATGACTGATGATTATCTCTAGTTTTGGTAGCCAAGGCTCCCTGATTTTAAGGAAGCTATTGGTAGCTTCATTTGTATAAGTAGAGAGGCCTAGGGCCTCACTAGGGTCATATTTTTGTTGGATTTTTGTTGTACTTTTTCTTATATAAACTCTGCTCAACTTCAAGCTTATTATTTTGACAGTTCCATGTAATCTTGTTATTTTTTTGGAAATAAATATGGAATCCTTTTTGAGCTAGCACTGAGTTACCTCAGAGGGCTAAAGCTCCTGGGTTAGGGCCCAATCCAAGCAACCAATCTCCTCTTTACTTGTATTTGTATGTTTTATTTCATTTTGTAGATTAGGTTGCTGTTAGATGAATTTATTTCATTGTCAAGGATAGGTTGCTTTTGATGATTCAATAGTTTGCTTCCATTTGCGATTTCTATAGCAGGTTAAGCAGTGATAAAGAAAAGATCCAAAATGTTAGCTACAGTGCCTTGGTCTCTCTTCCTCCCTCTAGGACCATGATTTGAAGCAAAGACCCTCTTGCTGCCCAAAAACACAAATTTTCCTCATTCATAGGAGTTCTAGTGTTTACAGCTTTTTAGTTGGTTAATAGTCTAGTTTGCTTTGCTTAAGAACTTGTTCATCATGCTCACTTCTTTATTTTCCATAGTCTTCTTCCATGCTTTCCTTTCTTGCAGCAGTTATCAACATTTCCTTTCATAGATCACAGTTTAGATTAGTTTGATGCAAAACTCTATTTTTCTAGATGCACTTATTTCATTGCTTGCTTAATCTCATTGGTTGATTGTCAATTTTTTATGAAGTAGATATATTCTAGTAGTAGTCCAGCCTATTAGCCAACCCATCCTCCATATAATCCATGCCCTACAAGTCGCCCAGGTCTCCCTTCATTTCTAACTTAGTTTCTTGCATTTTCCATAGAATTTCTTCCTCTCTCCTTAAGAAAATCCAATCATCTTTCTCTCTTCTAATGATTCTTGGTAGACCATAGGTGCCTTGACACTTCATTCCAACCTTCATCCACCTTTTCCATCCACTCTCACACCCTTAAAACAGCCAAAACGTCTCTCGGCCTCCCCCTGTAGGCCTCTTGTAGAACGTTGTTTTTCCTCCTATAGATTTCCTATGTCCTCCTGTAGATTTTCCTGTAGGCTTTCTTTTGAAGGCTGAGTGTGGGAAAAGCCTCCAGAGGACCACATGAGACCTCATAGGAACTAACTACACCATCCTACATCCTCTCAAGTCCAAAAACCACCCTTCAACACCACCTATTCGCTGCCACATTCACAAACAATAAATCACATGCATGTCAAATTCACCTAAAAATAAATAAAAATCCAAAAAGATGTTTTTTGCTCATTTACTTCCAAAAATAGCTTAGTTAGATGTTTTTTACTTCCTTGAGTAGGTAATGGAATTCTTTTCATGGTTTTCATAATGCTTTCTGCAAAGGTAGGATTCATTGGTTAATTAGGATTTACTTGGTTTGCTTTACATTTCAATCTTTCTCCTTTTTGAAGGTAGAGTAGTATCTGTAGAGTAGTCCTTCTCTCCTTTCATCACATATAGAGCTTCTTCTAGAATCCATAGAAGTTGGCTTGAGATTCTAATGATCTTGTGTTGGCTAACCAAGTGACTACCTGTATTAAGAACTAGTACTTGTGCATACAACACTGTCGCTTCCAAGTTTGTTACGAACTACTGGGTTGATAAGAGTAAAGTAGGTAGCCCAGGAGTTGCAGCATTATTGCTACAATACTGGAGGTCACCTTTGATCTCAAAGATTAGCCTTGGTTACTAATCTGAAAATGGGAGAAAACCTCCCTACAAAAATTTGATCGTCCTCTGACAGTTTGCAAGTTATAACAAAAGTGGTCTTTAAAGATAAAATGAGTTTCACAACCTATTCAAAGATGGTGATTTAAGTTTTCACATGAAATTAAAAGAGAAACAAATTCATATGCAACTTAATATGATACAAATTAAGAGAATAAACCAGCATTTGATAATAGATTTCACCTCTCCTAGGCTATGTCTTCGGGCCCTACTCCAATGACTAGGCCTACTATATTGATTTTAGTAGAAGATGAGTACATCACAAATTGTTGACACAAGAGTACCTTGTTTGTCCTACCAAGAAAAATTCTCCTACAAGGAATTTTCACTCAAAAATATGACTGCCTACAACAAGTCATGATGGCCAATAGAAAAAGGACACTCTCACAACAGGTCCTTGTACTCCACCTGAAATCTAAGCACATAAACATACAACAACTCCACAATGAAGTGATGAAAATAGATTCTCTCATGAGCACATTGAGAAAAGACTGAAAATAGTTACTCCATTGAAGTAATAGCTACTCCAGATGAAAATACAAGGTTGGAAAACCTATGACTAGGCTCTCTCCATGCTAAAAAATGACTTCACATTGGTGCAAAACTCTAACTCTCTTTGGCACTTAAGGACTTGAATCTACAAAACGTCCATCATACAGTGCTCAAATTAGAAAATTTAGGATGCCATTGAGCCCAAATCACTCAAAATCCCCTATCTAGTCTCTTCTTAAGCTAAAAAAGGTTAAAAATTGAGCAATATATGCTTCTCCAATCCAAGCTTGGTTATTTGTCCTACAAATTAGCAAAACCTACTAATTATGTGATGATTTCTCTATTTTCATAGTCTATTGAGCAAAAATTTCACTTGTTTTCGGTAAGGTTCATGCCACAAAAGGTGCATTTTGTCACCTGTTTAAATTCACCAATAACCTCTTAAGCACCAAATTAGGGTCATGTAACGTGCATGTGGCTAGGAGCTGAGGTTAACTGCCTACCCCAACCTATCTAGCTCTTGTTCTGTCAGGATAGGGTCACATGTGGTGTGATATGGCCAAGGGTCAGAACCAACTGCCCACCCCCACTGGCTTTGGCTTCACTGGTGGTTACATGGGTTCCAATGCAACTGGGGGCTAGGGCTTATCTACCTGGATCATGTGCCTAGCCTTCCACCTGTAGTTGTATGGGTGAGCACATATGACCAGGGTTGGGCCTATTCCCTTCCCTCTCCACCAAAGCTCCTTTGCTTGTTCTTATGGGTTCCAATAGGCTCAGGGGCTAGGGATAAGTTCCCCACCCCACTCCCTTCTGTAGTGGGCATGTGGGTGTCATTATGACTAGGGGCCAGGGTTCAAGGCCTCACCCCTTCACCCAAACACTGAAAACATATGACTTCAAATATAACCCATGACATGTATAGGTTAAGAACTAAATTCTTGGTTGAGTCATAGAAGGCTATTTTGTTGTTTAGAAGGTCTAGGGGTCAAACCCCACTGAGGCCCTTGGGGCTATTGGGCCATGTGGCAGCCTCTTATTGAGCCACCTCAAAACAAAACCACCAATCAAAAAATACCACCTATGACCTATACAGTGATGCCACATGTCAAAACCAGATTGGTTGAATGACATCTGTACCCTACACAATTAACTATACAAACTTCTCAGTTAGCAGCCCAGTCAACCCTACTATTGTCTTTTTAATTGTTGGTCAAAAACTTCAAAATTCCATAACTTCTTCATACGACGTCGGATTGAATCGATTCAAGCATCATTGGAATGGGGATGAAAAACACTATGACTTGACCCAAGTTTTGGGATCTTTAGAGAAATTTAATTTTTGAGCCTATTTTTGTTAGGAAATTATATATTGTAGAGCAATGGAACACATAAAATATTGCAGAATTATAAACACAGAAAACACATAAAACAAGAGAGACACAAATATACATGGTTCACCCAATTTGGGCTACATCCACAGAGAAACAAACAATCCTTCCTTTTATATTATCCACCAAACTTAAGAGATACAACCTACAACAAATCTGTTGTAATTTCCTCTTTGCTCTCACACAATCTCCTCTCTCTATCTCACTCAGAATACAGATCTACATAGAAATAGTACAATTCCCTCACATATAGTGACGTTTTGACTTCTAGGGAAATAGACCCTAAATTAAACATAACTTCTACCATCAGATATCCACCTAATGAATGGCCTAGATTGACTACGAAATTACAATATTTTACAAGGAAATTTCACATCTATTTTTAGCTTCAGGGGCGCTACCCCTACTCCCCCACCAAGGGGGGCTCCTAAAGATCACTACCGCCCCCCATTGGACCCCCCTTGCAGTGCAAATATTACGGGCGGTGTTGCCACCATGTTACGAACTCGGGTCCAATGTGGTGATACCTTTGAATAAAAAAGATAATCGGGCTCCACACCCAACAATTTTTTATCTTTGGAACATACCTCCCCACTAGGTATGATTTTTATGTTGTTGTCTTCACAATTATTTTTATTAAAGAATAAATTGTACATGCAATTCCTTAGTTGCATTAAAAGTATATGGAAGGAATCTGCAGCAGTGAATGTTGGATGATGGATGAGGTGGATATTGGAGTAGCCTAGCTATGTATCAACACCTTTGGAATAACATTAATGAAGATGAAGAATAAGAAATGAGTTGTGCTAAAAAAATATTTTGTGTTGAATAATGACAAAAGAATAGCTTTCCACACAATAGAACATTGGTATTTGATGCATTCTTTGCCAGTATGGCTAGCTTATTTATGCATTAAAAGTTTCAAGCCAAGAGTATAGGGTTATATGTGTGATAGTAATGACTTGTGAACCCAAGAGTGTATATTTTCAAAGAAACATAATAGCATAAGAAAAACATGTGCAGTGACTTTGAGTAACACTACATTACATGAAATTGGAGTACCTTTAACTCCTCTTGGAGAGCATATTAAAGTATAGGGTTAGTAAAATGGTTATGGGAAATAGTTTACATTGCTAAAAACTTTAATAAAGAGAGTATTATTTATAAATATAGAAATTCTATGAACGGGCTTGTGATTGATTGTTGTCGTGATCTTATGAATTAATTGATTACATGGATATAGGTTGTATTGAAGCATCTTAGAAACCTACAAGAAAAAGGAAACGATTATAGTTTATTTATTAAAACCACTTTCCATCGATGTCAAAGGGGGAGATAAGCAGAGGTATGAGGCAGATGGAGGTAGAAGAAGAGGTATTTTCTTTTCAGAATAAACAAGAGAAGGAATTGTTATGTTGTCATCAATGCCAAAGGGGAAGAATGTTGGTAATATTTCCATTTAATGTCAACTAATCATCTTTATGATATTATGTTAAGTATGATTTATGTTGAATTCTAAATGGTTATTGTTGCAAGGCTAATTGAAGTGAAAAAGTTGAAAGTGATGTGAAGTGAAAAGGATGAACAATGTTGATTGGTTGTCATTGATGAAAAATAAGACATGATATATTGAGCATAAGCTAGAAAACATATGCTTAATGAGACATGATATGTTGATCACAAGCTAGAAAAAATATGCTTTCATTAAATAAGAAAACTATATGGTAGAAGTTCAGAAAATGTAGCCAACAGAAATTTGATTTATCTCTTGTAATCATTACTGTTGAGACATATTATTTCACCTCCATTTTATATTACAAATTTATGATTTTGAGATTTGAAAATGAAGAGGTAGATTGTGAACAACTTTAGAAGACCAAAAGACAAGACCTCATTTCATATTCTTGAATAGAACAAAAATAGTCAATAAGCCATTCTTATAAAATATACATTGTTGAATGGGAAAAGCACAATTGGAGTTAAGTAGTTTGTATGAGAGGGTTCATGAGAAACAATAGAAGAGGAACAAAATTGAAGAAGAGAAGCAGAGAAGATTTGAAACAAACTTGACAATAGAACTTGATATCAAGTAACCAGAACACTTGACTTGGTATTGTGATTGGGAGATTGCAGTCTCTTTTTGAGTTGTAACCTGATAAAGAACATGTTATAGCCCGTTGAGGTAGGAGCAACCTGTGGGTTGTAGCATGTAGAAAAATTATGGGAGTTGGGGCTTTCTTTGAGGTAGGAGCCTCTTGTATGTTGGAACCTACAAAAATATGATGTAATGGGAAAGTAGGAGCTTTCCTTCACATCACTTTCAACCAAAAATTCTTGGTTTTATCCCTTATAGGTTTTCACTTATATCTAGTGTCTTCATTTGTTGTTTCTTGAATATTGTGTGAATGCTCTTGAATTCAGAATAAGTATATCTACAAATATTTCTCTCTCATAACTACAAAAGGAAACCATTAATAATTTAGTATATAGATATATCATTAGCTACATAATAAGAAATTTAAGCTAAGAAAAAATTAAAGTTTAAAATTATTGATTCACCCCCTTTCCTAGAATCGATGATTTATTAGATCAATTGTAACACACACAATACTTCACCAATATGGATTTAAAATCAATTTATTACTAAGTACAAATCAAATATGAAGACACCTATAAGATCCCCTTCAAAACTAGGCAAGGTTTAAATGAATAATTGATGACACCTTTTAGTTTATGTAATGCACCATCTACATTTATGAGGATAATGAATGGTGTATTATCCCCCAGTCTAGATTTATTTTTTATATTTCATCCCAAAGATATATGTATTTATAGTGTTACTTGGGAGGATCACATATGATGCTTCATGTAAGTGCTAGAGGCTTTGGAGAAGTAATAACTACTGGAAAGCCTCGAGAATTGTGATTTTTCCTTGTATTCTTTGGTGTTTCTGGTGTATCTGATTATTGGAGTAGAGACTAAGATATATCTCATGAAGAATGAGGTCATCATGAAGTGAACAACTCCTACAAATGTCTTAGAAGTTAAGATTTTTTCTACTACAGCAAATCACTTGGAGAAGTTCATAGCCTCATTTTTAATAGTAACTACACTACTCCACAGCATAATAGAAAGAAGAAATAGATTCTAGTGGCGGAAGAGACAGTTGAAGGAATTTTCTTATGCTACCAAAATTTCATAAGGAATTCAAAGTGGAGATTGATATAAGTGGGTATGCCATGAGAGTGTTCTTAATGCAAGGAGGAAGCCATGTATGTGATGATGGTGTTGGACCCGCTAACATTTAGGGGATCACCCTGGTATGAAGTCCCAATTAGAACTCGCATCATTTGGTGTGGGAGTCCCATCCGGTATGATGGTTAGGTTTCCATTGCCATAAGGATTTGCCTCAACTCTTGCTTTTCAACAAAGGAGAGTGGTCTTCTTTGTCTTTCAGAAGTGAGGTTTGTGAGCCTAGTGAGTGTAAGTGTCACTTGTGTCAATGGTTCTTTCACTGTAGAGGGAAAGGGTGTGAGTGAGTCCCAAGTTGGTTGGGATGAATTCCCAACTCAGTTAGGAACACACAACACAATAGGACATGCACATCTTCCAGAGGAGCAGTCCACATGGATGCAGTAATCACAACACACAAGGTAAGATAACATGTACAACACTCAATGGATGAGTCTGAATGAGTGCAACAATTGTTACAACAAGTTTCATGGGAAATGTTTGTTTGGTGTTCGGAAGAGTAGTCTACATGGGTGAGACAACGTTAGCATCATATACAACACATTTCCATTAATAGATTATGCATTACAACAAGTGAAATAGTTCAGATGTATAACATAGGTTAAAGCAACATGCATCACAAATGTTAAATATTAGTCTTACAAAAATTACAACACATGTGTGAAAATGTGTTGGCCTATTAGTAGGCTTCTGAATTAAGCGATAGTTCTAGGACACATCGTTACACCATACATCACTAACCCTGAGTGTGGGGCATTGGAGCCACTACTTACTCCTCAAAGAAAATATTACAGACTCTCTTGGCTATGTGGGAGTAGTTGAGGTGAAAATTCCATTCATGTACAAATGAGGGGGTATTTATAGCCAAGGGTGAAACTGACCCTTGTGGCTATTCAACTACCCTCATGACTATTTGAATTCCATGACCTCTTGACTCTACATGACTCTTTATACAACAAGTGGGTCTCTTGGACTTCCACATTACATTACATTGGTTGACAACATAGCCCATAGTAGAGATGTGGGCAACATGACTAATGACACGACTCGACATGACAATGCTAGTACATTTGTGCTTCTACTGGAGTGCATGTCAAGTTATAGTGCTACTAGGTGATGGGTGTCTTCATGGTGTATCATAGAATCACCTCTGCATGGTGAAGTGCTTGGATTCTTCAATAGTATTTGGTTCGATTGATGAAGCTTTGGCATGTTGTTCCTTGCTTGCATGCTAGGAAGCTTGACAAGCTTATTTGTTCATGAAGGTGCATGTTTGTCTGTTTGTCCATGAACAGATCTTTGCATGATCATCCACTCGCAAGAACCTCTCTTCACATGCATCATTCATTCATCTATTGGTGAACTTGTCCTTATGCATGTGTTGCCTTCATTCATCCCTTTCGTCGTCATGCCATGTTTGTTAGTGTACCGTGCCTATAATCACTCATGATGAGATGCCATTAAATTCAAAAACCTCCTAGTCTACCATTACACATGATCATTTTGAATGCAGGTGACCAAGAGAGGCAATAACATTGTGAAGCGAGATGATGGCTCCGAGCACTGTTGATGAAAATTTCTCAAGAGTCACTGAGTGATGGAGATGGGCAATCCAAGTCGACAGTGACTATCTGTGAGGTCTGGCTTGGTCGAAAGTAAACATTATGCAAATTTTGGGAGGGACAGCCTGGGCTATAGGGAGGCAAGGTAGGCAAGATTTGTGCAGTTTCCAGACTGAACGGGTAGCAGGGATTGGAAGGCCAAATTTGTGCAATTTTCTGGAGGAACAAGTCAAGCTACAAGGAGGGTCAACAGATAGAGATTGTGCAGTTTTTGGGAGGAACGACCCAGGAGCCTTGCAGCGGAAGCTGCACAATTCCCAGAGGGAACTGGCAGTTTACTTCTGGGTCACTAGAAACCAAAACTGTGCAATTCCCAGAGGGAACTGGCAGTTGGCTACTGGGTCAGCGGCAATAGAAACTGTACAATTCGTGGGAGGAACAGGTAGTCTACTATTAGGAGCTACTAGTGAGGAGAACTGTACTAAGGCTAGGAGATCGACCTATTGATCATCTTTGCACAATTTCTGAGCTGAGCAGACTACTAGGCAGTAAAAGCCCTGCTTATGAAAACTACACAATTCCTTGGATGATCAGTTGGTTGACTATGGGGATGACTAACTGGGAAAACTGTACAATTTTTTGAGGGAGACAGGAATGGGAACTTGGTGCCTATCCAACCTGTCCATGCAATTTCCTTAGTCATCTAAGCAAGAAAGGTTAGTATCCTTTGCACAATTTTGGAGGGAAGTCAGTCCCAGGGTGGCTGTCAGGTCCGATTGTCCGGGTGGTTAGCATGAGATCTGATCGGATTTCTTGTGATCAACGTAGCTTGGAAATACTTGCTTAGTGCTTTTGTGCTACTTCGGGTGACATTTGATTGAGCCGATGGCAAGGTGATGGTCCAACTATCATAGGGGAGTCCAATCGTTAAAACTTTAGCAAAATTACTAAGTGTGTGAATGATTGAAATATGCACAGGTGATCATGCAAACATAGACTCACATGACTCGACGACGATATGACTCAAACCATCCAGACACACATGTTCAACATGAATGACTAGCTCTGCAAGTGACAAGTGCAACACTTGTGATTAATCATTGATCGACTGTGATGATTCTTGTGCAATAGTGAATGTGAATCCATGTGTGAGTGCAACAAATGCCTTCATAGTGAACACAACAAGCACACATGAAGCGAAGAATTCGAGCATAGCCAGAACATGGTCACAAGCATGACTTAGACACCAACATGTAGAACTTGAATGAAGTTTACAAGCAAGGCGGATGAAAAGACTTACACAGACTCACAGAGTGAACATGGGGGTGTGTAGTCATCAAGCGAAATTCTCAAAGGAGGCTCTAAAATTGGGTACAGGCCAAAATTTTGGAGGGTGGTTGTAGCCGTTGCGATAGTATGATATCATTCTAAAGTTTTTCATGGGGAATTTCTTAACTACCCTACCTATGAAAATGAACCATATTTCTTAGTACAATTTGTCAAAAAGTGGAAACACTATTTAATGTACAATGAGATCATCATCACATACATTACAAGCTACTACAATATTTGTAGTCCTAGATTAAGCTACAACAAACTAGACATTATGACTAGATGGGGTTCATACAATAGTTTCATTTACTCATAATGCATACAAAAGGTAGCACAAATAGGTTGGGAGACATTTTATTGAGGCCACCCACATCAAAAAATATATCTTTTGGAACTCTAATGATAGATCGTTTAAACCATGATGCATACAAAGAGGAATATACAAAATATGATGACTTCAAGGAGGTGTTTTAGTAGCTATAGGGATAAATCCATGTAGAGGACAGTGGCAACGTTATTGACTATAATCTCAAAAATGGGTTACTCTATAAGTTAGACAATATTTGGGTTCCTAAAGGTGAGTGACAACACCTTATCATAGAGGCTCACTCCTTGAACATTGTAAGGAATTTTGGTGGTTGGAAGATAGTTGCAAACTTATAGAGGTATGTATATTTGTCCAAAATATAAGAATATGTATCATAATAAATTATAACATGGATACCATCTTATACCAACAAGCTTGGTAAAATAATCAAGGTTTATAAAATCTCTCTCGCGTACCCACTCATCCCTAGGAGAGAATTTATTTGGACATTATCTGAGGTTTAAAATAATTAGGAAGAGAGATGACTACCTATTCATGGTAGTTAATAATTTCAACAAGATGTGCATTCTCATGCCTTGTAAAACGACCATCAAACTCAAATAAGAAGTAATCATATTCTTTGAATGGATCTAGGTGCACTTTGGGATACCGAGGAGCATCATTTCAAATAGTGATACCATATTTCTTAGTTCATTTTGGACCACGAGGTCAATAAAATTCCATACACATACAAATGGGAAAACAAATGTAGTTAGTAGGACATTGGTGTACCCTTTGAGTGGTTATAATTAGAAGAAAAGACCTAGGATGGAAATTTTATCTATGTATACCACTCTTATAAAAAATATATCCACACTTATACTGTAAAGTCCCATTTGAATCTTGCTTTAGATATATTTTACCTTCAACCTTGGGTTTTGTATATGGACAACAAGGAGGGAGGGATGATATCATCAGAGATACACTCATATTATAATAAAATATGGATAATATTAAGTAGATTCATTAACAAGTATAGGATATTTTCAAGAACTCACAGGAAAAATAGAAGGCCATGCGTGATTAACATAGGATAGAGAACTCATTCAGAGTCGGATCCAAAGTACATTTATGGTTCAACAAGGAAACATTAGAATGTATTACTAAGAAGACAAAGGATCTATTGTATGGTCCTTTAAATATATTAAAAAATAGGGGATTTAAAGATGATAGACCTAGTATGCCCCCATTCATGTGCATTTACTTAGTAATGAATGTGGAGAATTTCAAACTCTATGAAGCTTCTATGTTGGCTTAGGAGGAGGGGCATGACTTACCTTTAATAGAGGAATTAGTATTAGATTCACTAGTAAAACTAGAAAAGATATAACTTTGTAAAAGATGTTTGTAACTACAAGAAAAGGTAAATCTGACCTTTGATATATTAGATTGAAAGTGTAACTTTAAAGGAAAAAACTGGTACTCTAGGGAGAAGTTACAATATAAATTTCTTCACCTCGTTTAGTAAATATTTTGGGTTCCAAAATCCTCCCTAAATGTGGAAGGATGATCAATATTAGAGAATTGTAGTATTTTCCATATATTTTAATGATTTCATACTGGATAAATTAGAGGAATTAGCTTGAAGGGTCATTTTCACCAATGAGTTCCAAATTGCAGAATTGAGATCTAAAACCTCATAAATCCACTTTGGGGCATTAAATGAGTGTTTTTTTGGTAAAAAATATTATCACTTGAACTAAATCCCCAGTTTTTGTTGTCCTTTTCAATGGTGTGAGAATCATATCAAACAAAGTTGTAATGCAAAATGTATGCCTCCTACTAGTTGACCTACCATGTTGACCATAATTGTATGAATAAGTGCCACATTAACACCCATTACATAAGCATAGCCACATATGGAATTCAAAGAAGGATATACAAAGTTTGTATCCATAACTCTATTTAAAGGTTGATATAGACAAGCCTTAACCCTAGTTGTTAATTGCATTGTGTTAAATATCCAGCCACAAGGAGGAGTAGGGGTTCCATGGTATGATATTGTACTTCCTTTCATATTTGAGTAAAATAATTTGGATTGGGAATGTAAGGAGCATAAAAAATTTGGTATACATTTGGTATAAACCACATGCCACATGTCATAAGTTTCTCCACACACAACACCTCTTTCTTTATACTTGCACATTTTGTATGTCAAATGAAAAGAACATAAAGCATAGTCACCGCCAGCTAGGTTTTCTCTAGTTGCTCCAAAATGATATCAAGGTTTCTCAACTCAATGTTATGATAGTTTGTTATGCCATCCTTTTTATATTCTATTTTGAAAATAATTCATTGTTTTGAGACACATAATATTGATACAATGTAAAATTTCTTCTCATAAATCAAGACTTACAAAATCTTCCAAATTAAAGTCTTTTTCATATTACTTTGTACTAGTGCTTTATAGAATATTATGTTTTCCACAAGTGAAAATTATTTCATTAAATATTATAGAAAAATCATTTTTATGACAATGTTAATTTTATTCATCATCGAACTAGATATATTCTTATTCTAGAAGTAAAAGGATATAATAATGCCACTAAATGAATTCATTCCTAGGGCATTTTCACTCATAATAATTCTATAATGAATTTATGCAACTCTTGATATAAAATCATCAACATGTCCACTTTTATATTTTTAGTATATTTCCACATTCTTAATAAATTTGTTCATCTCATGAATAGTTGGAAATGTTTCCATGAACTTTTTCTAGATATGATTTCAATTTGGATAGAAATGTGTTTTACCAAGTTTGAATGTGTCGTCTAATGGAGATAAAAATACCATCATACCATCATTCTTCATTATCTTGAATCTTTTTAATACTTTTAAGTATGATATTAAGAAATGGATGTCTCAATGCATAGGTATTTCCTTCACCATGAAACTTAACATGTGACAAGAGATGTATTATGCTATTTTTTCTAGCATGTGCTATCTTGAAATACTAAACTCATGATTCCATATAGGGGTATGGAGAGAAACAATGGCTATTAATATAGTTATAAAGGTTCCACATGGGTCAACTTATTATCCAACATTTTTTTCCATGAATCATTGATAGGCATAAAATGTCCTTGGAACATCAAGGATTCTCCATGATGAAAAGTCCCAATTAACCTTGCACTATTTGGAAGAGGGAACTCATTCAGATTCTCCCCTATCAATCATTATTAATTTTATGGATTAAGATAACAAATTATATGTTCCAAATGCAATCCTAGAACTAATACATATTGCTTCCGTAATCTAACACCTACCTAGGATTTGAGATTTTGAAATGAACATAATATAAACAACATTCCAACAATTAACATAGAGGATGGTTTACTATGAAATAGCGATAAAAAAAAATGAAATCGCTAGTGATGAGTACATGTTAACCTAATATAAATAACCAATAGCGCTTTCAAATTAACCACTAGTAATAAATTGAAACAAATCCATAAGAAGCAATCATGGTTTACATAAAAATAGTCTACAACAAAGGAAATGGTTTAAAGTCATTCCATGATAAGAAAGTAGGGTTTAGTCCAATGCCAAACATACACAAAAATTAATATCCAAATTGTGGCTAATAATTACTTCTCCTTGTTATTAGGTCATAAAATAGCCGACACATATGGACAAACAAAACATATTTCTCTATCAAGTTTACCTTCTTGTATCTATTTCTCTATCAAGTTTACCTTCTTTATACTAGAGAGGGAAACCAAGATTAATGAATTTGATGTTCTCCAATTGGCTATGTGATTCTCCTTTTGACTATTCATTTTTTTTATCAATTTCCTCTTCTACTAGCTAGATTTTATCTTCCTTTATACTCTAACACCCTCATCAGTAGTTTGGTTCTATTCCTAATTGTTTAGTTCCTCTACCTATTATAATTTAGTACCACCTAGCATTATTCATTACTTTATTCAATTTGAAAATCCTTATCTTATGGCTTTAATTCCATTCTTAGAAAATCATTTCCTTTTCAAAGTTTTCCATTTTCTACTACATATACTCCTATCCTTTCCCTTTTCAATTCAAACTTACTTTTCTCTAACCATATAAGGCTCTTCTTGGAAATACAATTTCCATTATAGTCATTGTAGTTTACCTAAATCTTATTATAAAATACACAATCCACATATGCAACTTTAGCATTAAGTCAACATTCCATTACACAAAGCATATTTTAGTATTGATAGTAACCTGAATATTCACATCCAATTGCACACAAGTTTGAGTAAGAAGTCCTAATAATCGAGGCTAATCACCAAATCATGACCCCTTATCACTACCTTTTGAGGAGGGAAAAGGTAAATTTAATTTTGGACACAAGGATTAATCACTATTGTAGTTCAAAGGTATTCCCTAAACAAAGGATTTATATTAAGGTTCAAAGGTAAGCTCCAAAGTTTTAGGAAAAAAATTGAAAGAAATAAAATGTTGAATAAAATATAAAATTTGTACAATTTGAATAGTGATGTGAAGGTTTCGTCTTAAAATCAAGGTCAATCTTCAAATTAGGTTTATGTACTTGTAAAAAAGTGAAAAGGTCATCCAATATGAGAATTAGAGTTGATAATCAAGGTTTAGAAAAAAATTCAATGTGGCTTAGACAAATTTTAAAATGGAAATGAATAATTTCATAATGAAGAAGAAGTAATTCCAATAAAAATTAAAAGATCTCAAACAAAAAAGTGGTGAAATTAAAGAGTTTGAGGAGATTAAGAGCGTTCGATTATTGATCAAGATAAATTTAAAAGTTCGGACCCGTCTACAACAATATTGGTAGATGTAGGTTTTTATTTGGAAATTAGAGTTAATTGATGAATTTGTAGATTTTAGCCCTATACAATTAATTGTGGAAAATAACAAATAAAAGGTGAGCCCCCCACTTTTACCCAAAACTTAGAGATATTGGTAAAGAAACAACAATAAGCTAACTTAAGAAAAAGTCCTCATAAAAACTAAGTAATTTGGTATGGAACAACTTGAGGATTATTATGTAGAAATTCCTAGTAGATTCAAATGGAAGATTGTAATATGCTAAAACAATTGACTTGAATGTACTCTACTCATCGGCAGAAATAATAAAAGATCGATGAAATCAAAAAGTATAAAAGAGAAAGAATTAAATCACACATAACATAATTATGTCTTGTGGAAAGCCACCGCTAAAAAATCATGCTATTTGTATATTGCATTAATCTAAAAATATGAGAAGATTGCAATGCTTTTCTCAACACTGCTTTGCACCCCTTAGTATATGGCTGACATTGATCCTCTTACTACTGAATATTGTGGATGATACAAACTTAAACAGAAACACAAAAAATTACACATATAACCATAAATACAAAAATGCAGTAGAAATAACACTTCATTTCATTAATATCATAATACAGAAATATGCTTACAAACAGAATGGAAATAAACTAGCCCAGGTGATGGTAGCTTATCTCTGAGAAGAGATGTGGCGGCTGCATGCCTCTAAACTATGTTACAATGAGGCTCAAACACATATTTATTATTGAGAAACAATGGAAAACCCTAAACATATAAAAACCTAACCCTAGGAGATGAAGTGCCAAAACTGTGGGCCATGTTTGGGTAAATTGTTACAACAACTTCTCAAGGTTGTAACTTTGGAATACAATCTTCATTTGTCTATCATAATACCTCATTTCAAATATATCTAAGAGGAGTCTGAAAATAAATTGGCAAGCCAATTTGAAACACTTTTGGTCTCTCTGTTGATCTAGAAGTTTAGGACCCGAAAAACTACCAAAGATAGTAAATTGTGCTACAATTAAGGAAACTGAAAAATTAAAAGAGACTCTATTAGGGGTCCAATTGGAATAGGTAGGTGGCTACCCATATCACTTGGATCAGTGGGCCTCCATAGCAAGGTAATGATCCATGAGGAAAAAAATGTCTCCACGTAACTTTCCCAATTTTTTGCAACTCTTGGGACTATTGTTTCACATTGCCCCACCTCTCACATGGAGGTATGGCTACATGTGCTCCCTCTTCCCACTTGGCTGAAACTCTCCCCCTACTAGAGGTCTATGCTTGAGTGTTTGTCTCCACTCAGCCTCCTCTTTTCTTCTCTAATTGTGGCTGCTCCATAACTTGTTGAGGCTACTTCTAAGGCTTCTTTTGAGGCTGCTAACATGCTCCCTCTGAACCACCAAATATCTCGTCTCTACCTTGCTCCTCAAGGCTTTACATGCATGAGCTAAATTTGATCTAGGCATACTGTTATATTGTTGCTTTCACACTACTATTGCAACTACTGCAATAATGAGTCTAGTCTCCCTAGATCCTGAAGTGCTATCTTCCATAGGGTTGCTCCCTCTAAAACTAGACTCCATTTGAGTCTTGATCTCCCTGTGGAAATATCTCTACTCCTCTTTTTGCTAATGTTAATGATCACAACTCCTTTTTGTGTCACTAATCATTGTCTCACTGATCTTCCCACTAGTAGCCTTCTAGCTCCATTAAGAAGTATGCACATAGGGTCTTCTGGATCTAACTTGAACTAGAGCTCCATTAATATGCAAGGAAAACTTTGAATTCTTCTCTTCTATTGTGATTTTATTTCTGATACCATGTAGAAATTACGAAAAATCTAGCTCCATTACCATGTAGAAATTCCTTGCAGATTCAAATTGAAGATTATAATATGCTAAAATAATTGACTTGAATCTACTCTACTCATCATCGAAAACAATAAACGATCGATGAAATCACGAAGCATAAAAGAGAAAGAATTCAATCACACATAACACAATGATTTCCACGGGAAAGCCACAGCTAAAAACATATTATATCTATATATTGCGTTAATCAGAAAATATTAGAAGATTAAAATGATTTTCTCAATCTCAAGTAACCTTTGCACTATCTCTATTTATCTCACTACCAACTTGTGCAAAAGCTTCTCTTGGCAAACCTTTCTCTCACAAGCTCCATGCACAAACTTGTGCTTCCTATTGCTTGGTCTCACCAAAACAATGATTAAACTTGTGCCTTCATTCCTCCTTTTCAACGAAATTCAAATGGCTACAATTAGTGAGTTTTATAATTAAGGAATAATGTATTTTAGGTCTTCTTATGATTGTATGCACCATTTGTTTAATTTAGATGATTTTACAATTGATAGCACAATGTCTCTGAACTCCAATCTCAACTAGCTCTTTTTCTTATCTGACATGCATGAGTTAATTATGAGTGAATCTTCACTTTACTAGTTGAGCAATGCTGGTAACATCCCACTACTATATCTCCTGCTAATTCCTCCATCATTTGGAACTAGTTTAATTGAATTTAACTCAATTAAACTGAATCAAATAATTTCAACCTAAAAGAACTCAACTTGGGGCCCTAAAATTTAGGATTCGCTCTACTTGAATCTAGATAGACTCCCAACTCGAATTAACTGATTCAACTAAGTCAAATTAACTTAGTTAACTATTACAAGTTGCTATGGGAATTAGAACTACAATTTAAATCCCAATTTAATTCAAGGACAAATTAAATTAGGATTTTCTTGATGTTATTTTTAACATTTCTTGTTGCTAGTTTCAAGATATTAGGCTCTTTAATTGATATTCTAAGAGAAAACTAAACTTGAAGAAAAAAGTAGAGATGGAAAGGCACATTTACATTAAATAAGATCGTTTTCATTTTTTCAATTTGACATGGTGATATGTCCAATCACCAAAGAAAATGTACAAATTGTCATAAATATTTTATTATTAACAATGAAGATAAATATAAAAAATTCAAAGCTTGAAAAAATAATCTTGTCATAAATATTTTATAATTAACAATAAATATAAATATAAAAAATCCAAAGCCTTGAAGTGAGAAATATATTGATCATCCCATTAGTAAATAAATCCGTTCGGATGGTAAAGGAATTTGATTGGACTTGTTTCAAACAAATTTATATAGAAAAAAATAAGGAAGATAATAAAATATCTAAAGAAGCAAAACAAAAATTCTAAAAAATATGTAGAAATTTCACCTGTAGAACAAACCGATATATGCAATGTCCTAAAGGATGATACTTGTTCTACTTCTACAAAACATTAAGCGGAAGCATACTCGAATTCATGAGAAACATCAAGTAGAAACATGCATAACTCATCAAGAGAAATAATCACACATAACACAAGATATATCCAAGGGAAAGCACCAGCATAAAACCCCAACCATGTATTATCGATCAAGTGGAAATTGTCTTCACAATACAAAAAGAATTAGATCTCAAGCTATTCAGTTCTCAATGAACTATGAAGATATGAAGATATGTCTCATGAACCAACCAAGCCCTATATATAAATTCTTTACCTATGGTCCAATCCCTATTTCCTTGCATAGTTTGCTTAGGAAATAATAGCAAAAACATATGCAATTAATTCCAAACATACCAAGTCAACCTATGGTCCAACTACGCAATCTTTGAGGACACTAGTTCATCAATCATGCAAAAACTACTTACTAGAAATAGTCAAGCACCTGATAGTACATTGTCCCACATCTGATTTCAACTGGGTCTCTGACAGAACTGACATGCAATAGTTATCCATGAGTGAATCCTCAATTATCTAAAATAATACCTGTCACATGCATGCAAGCATTAACAAACTATATTTTATTATTTTAACAACTTGTTAAAATAATCTAGCTAGACTTGACTAATTAGAACTATGTCAACTGATTCTCTCAATATAGAACTCATACTTATTCCCTCAATCAGTGGAGGAAATTAAGGATAAATTCCTCAATCAGTGGGACAACTCATGTGCATGCTCACAAAGACTTCAAATTCAAATTTCCTTAGCTAATTAACTCAACTGAATTAATTAATTAATATTTCCAACTGTTGTTAAGACCAAAATTAATTTTTCTTCCTATAGATAGACTAGGGACTGCTATAAATAGGAAGGGACCTAGAAATGCTATTTTTAGAACTTTCTATTTTTAGTAGTTTCACCTCTCACCCAATATGGCCAATGACCTCACTGGCAAAACTACTATTTTTACACATGCTATTTTTAGTAGGTCTATTTTTAGTACATTCTAAATTTAACATTTCTTGTTGCATATTTTTCAACAATTTGGTCATTACTCCATCTGCAACAATGATAAACTATGTAAATTTTGTTGTGAGGGCACTTGTTCCCTAGATTCATTTCTTGTTAAACATAAATGGAGGTTTTAGGAACTTGGGCCTTTGTGCTGTAAACACACTCATAAATGGAACTTAGGGTAGTCACCCCTTTGTTATATGCCTTCACTAAAATTTGAGCTCTTGGGACCTTGGGGTCGCATGTCTCAATTCATAGAAAATTGGTGTGCACCATTCACCCCTCTTTGTTTTGTGAGCACCCCTAATTTGTTGTTTAGATCAGTTCTCGGGATCAGTAGAGTGACATGGCTCAATATATAAGTCTATGTGAAAATATTAATGCCTAGGACAAAATATGAAACCATTTTAGGTGGTCCCTATGATGGCCACAAGCCATCGACTTATCGACTTGGACTATAAATTAGTGCATGTGCATAGAGGAATATGAGGGTTGGTCTGACTGTGGAATCCAGCCAATGGAACCTTTCTATTGGGCCACTTGATCACTGAACCCTAGAAGGATTAAGCAAGTGATCCACGGGAATATGACCATTACTGAAGGGTCCACAAACGAGTGTGTATCAAAAGTGGTGGGCCCGAGGTGAAATATTTCCTATTTGAACCCTACCATTGGAGTATCAATCCACTGGATTGACAAAAGGTTTAAGTGGATAGTCAGGGGGGATGGACCCCGGTCCAACATGATGTGGGTCTCGTGGACAACACTAGGTCCTCGAGCGGTTCTCATAAGGGTTACACTGAGAGTGAGGTTGGAAGAACCAAGGATGGTATGACGTGTACCAAGGATGTCCCCACCAAGCTCGTAGGCATTTGAATTACTAGCTTCCACATGAATTAAGTGAGGGAAATACCGAAGGATCCTGACCCAACATGATGTGGACTTGTGGTTCCCATGCCAGTGATCAACCATCGACCTTCTGAGTTTCCTCATAATGTAGACATTTAATACATTGAGCACATGAACTGAAATTGTTCAATTGCCTTGCACACCCTATAAGATGGTGGCTTGGCAATACCATGTGAGCTAGAAAGAGGCCACATGGTGTCCTAGTGATGTCATGGCCCTTTTTAATGGACCAAACTTCTAACGGGCATAATTTTCAATATGGGACTCAAATTGAGGTAACATTTATATCGCCAAAAATCTCTTTACGAGCTCAATGCAATGATCGAATTTATTTTAAGAGTTGAATAATTTGAAAAATGAGGTTGTTGTTACCCCATATTCATAACTGATCATGGAGATTAGGTCAAACAAGTAAAACTCCTACACCTTGAGATGACTAAATGGGTTGGGAGATGGTTATAGAGTGGCATCAAAGCATTGTTCAAACACTAGTCATGGAGGGCCATATACACTAGACAAAAGAATTGGGAGCTCTGATACCGATTGGTATCGTCTTAGAGCTAAGGTTCAATACTGAACCTAGATGGGCTCAAGTATAGGAAATAATTTAAGTTTTAAATTAATATCTATGCATGCGTGTACTTATGTGAAATTATTTTTTTGTATATATGGATACACTAATGTTACTTGAAGACTTACTTGAGTTTGATCCAACAAGATAAACATGCAGGATGTTGAATAGATTCCTTGAAGCATCCGAACATAATTGCAAAAATTTATATCCAAGTGATGCAACCATAACTATGAGAAGGTGATCTCTTAACTTATCTCTTACTAGTTTTAATATTTTTCTTTAATGTTTTGAGAAGTTGGCATATGCTGAGGAACAATAGCATAGACATGATAAATGCAAGAGATGAAACAAATCAAAGATGCATGTCCATTGAATAATTAAATAATGATATGTTATATGCATGAAGACATGTTAGGTGCATACAATAATGGATGTGCATGCATAATGACTTGGAGTAGTATGTTGTCTTAACATGCTTTAGATACATAATAGTGGTAATGGTGAACATGTAACCAAGAATAGGTTAAAAACATGGCTGGGAACACAATGAAGGTGGTGCATGTAGTCTTATGGAAGGATGATAAGGTGGTGATGAGAGAATGGTATAAGTGGGACTTACACATGTTGATATGCATGTTGTGAAAGTGTCGTGAGTTCACTTATTCTTGGGTTGCCTTATGGAAGGTTGGAGCACTAAAGGGAGGAGTGTAGGGACAAGTATTTTCGTGTGTTGTTTGGAGAATGCCTGGAGACCCAAAGGCAGGTGAAACTCTTATAAGTCATAGGGCTCTAATACATCCTTGACCAACCCAAGTTGGATGCCCTATAAGCATGGTGGCACAACCCGAGGGACTACTATAATCAAAGAAGGGGGTGCATTACCTTGGGTCAAGTGGGATTAGGTGGGTAGAGGGATGTGAGACTCTTGGTGGGAGGCTATCAGGGTTGGTGCCTTTACCTTGTTTGTGTTCAATATTGGTTATGTATCATACTTGCCTCTTGGTAAGCCAATGCATTTAAGGAGTCATGGGCCAGCTTGAGAATGACCCACTAGTGAACAACAAAAAATTAGCAGAGCCTATGGCTATGAGAAAATAAGAGGTTTTATGCCAATCAAAGGTTTTACTTAGATATGTGTTATAATGATTATTGATTATGACTCTTGAATTTGATGGCCACTTAAATCATTGTTTGAATGCCTATTGAGATGCTTGATATTAGCATATGTTAACGATAATGCATGAATTAATGATCATGTTGAAATAATTTTGTGCTAATATAATGTGTATTGAGACAAACGATATGCACTGAAGTGAAGTGTGAGGAACCCCATAGTTGTTACAAGTAAGCAATTTGGGTTGTGTGCCTACTAAGAATTTGAGACAATTTATTTATTTGTTTAGTAAAATTGTGATGTTTATTCATGTGATGAAATTTCTAATGAGCTTGGAATCCTGCCTTGTAGAGTTACATTACAGAGAAGATTTGGATAAAGGATCATTCAAGGAACGCTTGAATGGGTCATTATGAACCAGATGGATAGTGAAGTCACATTTGTGAAAATGACTTAAGATGGGAGTTTCCCATAATTGAAAATTGTGCTTGGATGATATATTTTATTTATATGAATGCATCAATTTTAACCAAGTAGAAAAAAGTAATTATATGTCTTGGGTAATACATTAAGGTTACCTAATAAATTCCATGTCACATGGAGTGTTCATAAGGAAAGTGTGGAAGAGTGATATCTTGTTGTTAACTATCACATGAAAGAAAGTAGTGTGCCTATGCTTATATTTATGAGACTTGTCACGTGAATGCTTGAAAACAAGAGAGATTGATAATTTAAATTTAAAAAGAAATGTGTATGAATCACATGGAATATGTGAAATCATGGCACATGCATGACAAGATGTAGATTCACATGTTTGGGTGCATGATTGAAGGCATTGCATTGAATATGCAAATTGGATAAATAGTGCAAATTCCCTTTATGAAAATTCAATGAAATTTGTGTGTAAGTAGATGAAATGATAGAGTTGTGACTAAGATGTGAGCTTAAGGTCATTTCAAGGGTTGTTGAATGTTGCAACGTAAAGTATGCTGAGAAGCCAACTAAACTCCTTAAAAACATCTAATTGTAGACTGCATATGTTGGTAGCCAAGTAACCAGGGAAAGTAGCAAGCAAAGGTAAAAAGGTAAAGGAATTGGATAAGACTTCCTTTCAACTAAATTTGATATCTTTTGTTTCTAAAATTAATGCATGTATTGCATGGATACCCAAGAAAAGATATTGTTAAGGCAGAAGGATATTAAATGAATGAATAATACACCCATGAGATAAAATATGTTTGGTAATACATTGAGAGGACACATGAAAATGTGGGATGTATGAAACAAATGTAGGAATTGTAGTTGTGTTCATGAGTCCACGAGTATTGATCCAATAGTTTCTAATCTTGAGACAAATGATTCTATCATATAATGTTGAGTTTGTTGGTAAGGAGCATGTAATTGAAGGATTGATTTTTCATAGTTATTATAATAAAAACATTGTATGGAATTGTTGATATCAGAAAATAAGATTATTATTAATACCTAGTGGGTTATGACAAAGGAAAAAAGCATTTAATGTGTAAATATTTCTAAAATATTTGTGATACATTACGACGAAGGCAAGAAGCCTTTAATGTGTAAAGATTGCTAAAATATTTGCGATACATCATTGATTTACTATGGCATGATTTGTTCATGACACTCATATTATGAATGATGATGTTACATATGCTTGGTGCATTAAGTGCATGCATGCTTGTATGATACAATAAATTGAATGATTGAATGTCATGAAAAGAAACAACTTATAATAATTTTGAGGAATTTTTGAGTAGTGGAATGAGTGGCATGAATCTCTCATCTTGTAAAGAAAAGTGGAAGCTAATTACTGATAAATTTAGAGATATGTATCTTTCATTTTTCAGCCTTTGGTTGTTGGAATAAATATTTAAATGCATTATGAAATGCTTCGAATAATTCTGATGCAAATAAATAATTAAATGATATCTTCATTTCAATTTATTTTTAATTAAATGAAAGTGATTGAATTATTTATGTGTATAGTAATTCTAAGATCACTTAAGGGGATGTTATGAATCTTGAAATGGAAAGCTTTTATGTATGAAAACTTACCATTATTTGGTTGATTTAAAGTACATATTGCAATTTAAATGGCCTTGGTTATAATAATGAAGGTTTAGTACTACCATATTCAAGAGTCAAACATCGTGAGAAAAATATCACATTTATGAAATTTGATTCTGTTGACAGTGCGGGACCCACCAACATTCAGCAGATCTTCCTGATATGAAGTCCCACCTAGACCTCACACAATTTGGAGTAGGAGTCCCAACAATGGGTGGTAGTGTAATAACTTGACCACGGTAGTGCGTAAAGGAAAGTATGATAACTTTGGGTGAGAAAAAGTGTGTGACCTTGCAGAGAGAAAAGTGCAATGCATGAAGGTTCTAACACATGAAAGGGAAAAGGAAGTGTGCCCCTTAAAAGCCTGTAACAGTACGTAACTTGAAAGGAACACACGGGGGGAATGACATCACATGCTAAAATGCAAAATAGTCCACAAGTTAAAGTGATGAGTTAATCCAACAACATGCATTCAACCAGATCCATACAAATGCATACAAAGTAGTTCATAAGAATATGTGTAAGTTAAATAACATACATTGTCAACGCAACCAGAATATTCCAACAACATTAAAAACATATGAAAGAAAGCGTGATGGCTCTGATATTATTATTATAAGTGAAAATTCCATCCATACATACACCATTGGTGACCACTAGCCCCAATAGTGGAACATTATAGTCAATAACACCTTCTCCTCCAAAGAAGTATACTCACTCTACGTTATGGAGAAGCCAAAGATCTTCACAATACTTCCAACCCTTTTCTAAGCCTAAGTCTAACCAAATGCTTGGCTCCCAAAAGCCCGTTCTATGAGTTATGAGGTTTTATTTATAACAAAGGGTGGGGTGACCCTTGACATTTCCCTTTGTGACTCTTTGACTTCCCTCATGACTCTTCAACTTCTTTACTAAATGACACATTACATTACATGATAACTTTTCATATTCCAATATTGAGACTTGGAATTTCACTTACAACATATTTACAGATAATATTACATTTTCCACATGTACCCATATAAGACAAAATAGGATAGAGACAACCTAACAAGTCACAACACTATGAATATGGAGTTTGGGGAAAGTTCAGCTTGGCAACATCCACTTGATGCTTCTCAATCACATATCAGTGGCAAGATTGGTACTATTTGATGATGTATTTCTGGAAGTAGACTCTTAAATCCATGTCATCTGAGTATATGGTTTTGGAACCTATATCCAACTGGTTTCGAAGCATGAGTAACATGGTGTTGACCTTGATAGGACCATCGATGTACTTCCACATGTTGTGTGTGTTTAGCTCCAAGTATTCCCTAGTGGCATCTTATCTTAGATTCTCCATGCACTCATCGATATCTAGCCGGACTTGGTTCTTAGGTTTAGCATCGGTGAGGGAACCAATTGATGGGATCCCGTGCTTTCTCACCATGACATCCAAACTATTTTACAACTGCACATATGTGGCCTATATGCTATTGATGAATGGGGTGAGTTGCTCGTATTTCTAGATCAACATTCATACCTTTTCTTTCTCTAGCTCTACTTGTGGCTTCATCTTCTTCGCTAAGTAAAGTGAGGTCCCTTTGTAACACATTTTCCACTCTTGTACAAGGTGATGGCAACATGTATGTTCTTGAGAATATGAACGAACTCTTTTCTCCGCTAGTGTAGGTCATGCACACATATAACTGCTTTATGCATAGTTACAAATCCCTCATAGAGCTTCTGTATGGTATCATTGAGTGTCGATACTTCAACAAGTATCATTGTCCTCATCTCCCCCAATGTAGAAACTGTTTTTTACCCTGATGTTTGGAGTTGTTCTGCCTCTTGCTTGGCAACTTGCAAGTTCTTTTCCAGTTGTTCGTTCTTGGCCATCAAGTACTTAACATTTGAACTTGTTTCTCCTACAAAGGCCAAGCTATCTTGGACAAGGGTAGTTGATGCTTCTTAGTGTCTTACACTATCACCCTCCCCTTGATGAATTTAGGTGATTCGTGATCATCCAAAAATTTCTTCCTCCGTGCTTATGCAATATTATTCTGCAACTTGTCAAATGATATATTATAGACATCCATGACCAGATCATCATCAAGGAGAACAACATATGCTTTCTCGCTTGGGGCTGGTTTTGACACAAGAGGTGGTGGAGACTGAGTGATGACCTGTGGTGCTCTCGGAATTAGGTCAATGTCGTCATTATGTGGCTCTTGTTGCAACTCCATTTCTGTCACTTCAATCATTTGCTCAATCTACTGAGAAAGCTACCAATCCTACATGTGTTCACTATCTTCCCTAGTTATGGGTTGTCTAGACACATCAACCTATATTGGCATTATTTCCTCTATCATTATTCCTTGCCTTTGTTCTTCTTACTTCTTCTTGCTTCTCTTCTCTTTCTCTCCTCCTCAACTCTTGTTCTTCCTTTAACTTCTTCTCCATCTCCTGCAACTTCAGTTCTTCTTCCTACAGCCTCTGCTTTTCTCTCTTCCTTTGTTCTTCTCTCTTCATCCATTGCTCCCTCTTTTCTTCCACTACCAAAGCTACCTTCTTGAGGATATGATCTTCCTTCATCTTGCAACTTTTATCTCCCTCTAGGTTCTCAACAACCTTCCTCTTTCCCTTGTTCTGCATTGGATTTTTGCCTTCTGCTGCTATTGTTTTTTCTTCCCAAGATGTTGTTGTTTGCAGAGAGGCCTTCCAAGTTCTCTATATACTAACCATCTCATTGGGTTTGGAGGAATTGTAGCAGTACCTCCAAGGGTCCTCCTCTAGTTAATGAAATCTCTCATGGATCCATGGAAAGTACACTATCGCATAGTGGTCCTTACAAATTCCTTGGGGATCATGCAGATTAAAGTCCTTGGTGCCGAACTCAAATTTCGCTATGTCCTTAGCCTCGAAATCTGCATCTTTCAATCTCTTAATCTTGTATAATATGATCTGCAAAGGAAGAGTAGGCCATGGCTCTTTATTCTTCCTATTCAGTCTCGATGACAACCCCATAGTGAGGTGGTATGAAACTTCTTGCATGATCAGCTTGTTAGTGGCATACCTTGGTAGAAAAGGCAAAGGCTTCTCTCTGCCAAACACTCTTATGAAGGTGCCACCTAGTGAGGCATATCAATCTGTAATGTTTACTATCACCTCCATTGCTTCTCGGGACATGCAAGATGGATCTTTCTCAAAGATTATCTTGTACAGTATGATGATAAAATAATCAATTGGACTTTTCATCACTCCTCGATAGATGCAGTCGAAAATAAACTTACAATAGATGTTGATGACAATCTCTTTTATTTTCCATGTCGAGCTTATGCCATGGAATTGGTGTTGGGCACAAATTGCATCCAGTAAGTATGCCGACATGTAAAATCTTGCTTACTCGTTCTTGGGGGGATTCTGAGCCTTAGAAACATGGGTCTTCAACTGATGAGCCAACGAATATGACCAGTTGAATAGCCTCCCATAATTCACCAATTGGTCTAGTAATACCACCCACCCTTTAGGAAAGGGTTATGTTTTCTCTTGACCATATATTCTGCTGGAAAAGATGATCAAGAACTGGTAAGCCTTCCTGAGGGACTTTGTCCTATAAACATGGGTAGGCGTCTGTCTAAAATTTAACAACTATTTTACCTAGCGCTTGAAAATATCTCTCATGTTCACATAACTATGGGTGGCATAGAAGAGTGAGTCCATGCACTTCACTGGTTGAGGTAAGTGACACATTTGCCAAAATTTCTCTGCCCTGAAGGTGGCAAGCTCTCTCCTGCAGGCACTGCTCAATGTCATAGTATGCTCATCCATATGTGATACAATCGAACTGATGATGTCCACACATGGGAAGGCGGGGTACCTTCATGTCACCTTGTATAACCCTGACCACTGGATGCTAAGATAAGCCTTCTGATCCTTTAAGTCTTCCTTGAAGTCCTCTGCAATATTTTCATTGATTTATGACCATGTCAGTGTTGTACCCTTGTCAATGAACAACTAATTATATGCATATACTAGTAGATCAATTAATGTTTGCTCAACTGCTTCCCCAGTACTAATCTCGGTGGTTTCCTTTGATGAAAATCTCCTGGATGCCATGTTAATTGTAACTTCTAGAGAGATGCTCAACAATTGTTGTACCTGTGGGACAAAGAGGAAACTCTTGGAAAGAAAATGTCAGCTAAAGGAAAAACAACTTCAAGATAAGATCAAGTAGTAAGCCGGGCTCATGATGGGAATTATTGCACATTTTTGGCTGAAATGGGGGATTGGATGAGTGTGGGAACTTCATAATCCTAGCATTTAGTCGGGAATCTTGATGACTGGAACTGTGCAATTGCGCAGTTTAGTTAGGGCCAAGACTAGGAGAGACAACGCATTGCATAGTCTCAGTGGCCAAGCTGGGGGCATGGTTCCTGGAAATGCATAGTACGTAGTTGGAGCCAAACTAGGAGAACCTATGTACAATTTTAGAAGCCAAGTCCAAGGCCTTGAGATCCCAGATTGCGTAGTGCAAGTAGTGGAGTGTGAGATCCGGGAAAGGGGACCTAGATCTGCCCATGGGGAGTGTGGAAAAGTAAGCATATCTGAAGAATGATCTGAAGTTGAGTGCATATATAACTAAGTGTTTATGGATGCATGTAAAATAAGTGTAGGAAGTGATTAAACTAAAGAAAAACAAAACATGTTAGGAGAGTAGCTGCAACGACGATTGTTGGTGAAAAAATGGGAAAACTCATGCGACACTTGGGAAAGACAATCTAAAACTTGAAACAACACTTCTACAAGCTAAAAAAAGTTAAAATGGCAGCATCCATGCAAAGAAATAAGTGAAACATCACTCTCATAAGCTAAACGACAAAAAGCGACAAAAAAAGATGCAAAAGACGAGAAAAAAAATTCACCCGAAAAAGTGACGATGTTCACACCGAAGGCTCATTGATCTACCCGAGAATGCTAGAGCTCCAAGATCGAGTATGTAAATGATCTCTTGAAGTGTTGATTAAATAGATTTTGTCAGGTTATGTTTTATGGCACACATGCCTAAAATCAAGGAAAAAATGACACTTTGTGGAAGTTTCTAAAAATAACGCAAGTGCCTCCTTTGGGTTACTAAAAATAGATCCCTATTTTTTAGGGATGTTTTTTTATTTTTTATTTTTTTCTTTTTCTCAGGAAAAGCTTCCATGCACTGCCCAAAAATATTTCATATTTTGGGAAGGATTAGGCAACTCTTCGGATCATGCACTACACAATTTCTGAGCACAGTAAGATCTGCGGAATTTATGGGCTTAGTGGCTCTGGGCTACTTCTCTCGTCTGCACAATTTCCCAGCTCAAGTCTGGATTCCATTCAATACTGCACATTTTTTGAGCTCAAGGCTCACTGGCAGTCAAGGCTATGAAATTCCCAAGGCAAGACCAGTTTCCCTCAAGAATTGCGTAGTTCTCTAAGGCAAGCTCAGAACTGTCAAGGAACCAAGTCGGGAGATTGTATTGTGGGTTAGAAAATGAAATAAGTGAGAAAATACAAGACAAGATGAAAAGAATAAGGCTTAGTAGAAGCAAAAGTACCTGGATCAGTGCAAGATGAGTTGTTGTGGTTTAGAAGGGAGGCTCCAAAATCGAAGCATAGGAAAAATTTTGGAGGGTGGTTGTAGCCGCCAACAAATTCCTATATGAAGAAAGTTTGGAAAAGAAAAGAGAAACAAAGAATATTCAATTTAAATTATATCATTTATCTTATAGAAAATTTATTCTTGTGATATAGGTGAGATAATAATCTATCCAGGAAGCACAAATGATGGTTCTGAAGTTGAAAATCCTAGGGACAAGGCCATTAAGGTGACACTAGAACTATATGAAATACATTGATCACCATGATTTATCTATGAAAAAGGTGTTCTACTATTTAGAGCAAGCTAGAGGGATGCCTTGGTTGTAAGGCTGCATAAGTCTCGAGTCTCTTTCTATACGAGGAAGCCTTTCCAAGGAATGGATTGGCCTAGGGACTGAGAAGATAGAGAAGGCGACGCCTCAACTTGGAAAGTGTGTGACTGCAAGGAAAGGGAGACTTAAATGTTTAGCTTTCAAAGGTTTATGTACATACTCATTAGGATCATGAATGCATTGGGTGTGTAGAATATAACAATGAGATGAAATTGTTCTGTATAGAATCCTTGTGAAACAAAAAACAATCTTGCAAGAATGTACTAGAACGCCACGAGGTCTCGAGGTAACTAGACCGTGAAAAATGAATGACATTTCTCAAAGTGGTTGATCCAAGTGGATATTGGTGCTCACCCACCTATTCCACTTGGACACCCACCATTGTTTCTTTCAATTCTCTTAATTATAGCATAATTTACTATTTTTGGCAGTTTTTGGGGTCTTGAACTTCTGAAGTCGTTTTGAGGCTAAACAATGTTTTTTTGGAAAGCAAGAAAACCCATTACCTACGGAAAGGGTCTATAGTCAAAACATTTATTCCTAAGATAAATCATTCTAATGAGATTCTGTACGCATCAAACAAAGATCGTATGCCAAAGTTACGACTGTGGGAAGTTGATGTACCAATTTAACCCAATAGGGCCCACAAACGTTTGATGCTTCATTTCCTAGGGTTAGGTTTTTGGGTGTTTATGGCTTTCAATTATTTATCAATAATAAATAGGCCTTCGAGCCTCATTGTAACATAGTTTAGAGGCATGTAGCCACCACATCTTTTCTCAGAGATAATCTACCTTCTCCCAAGCTATTTTATTTCCATTGTGCATGTAAACAATTTCCACTATTATGTTATCAATGAAATGAATTTTAATTTTTCCTATAGCCTTGTGTTTATGTTTAAATATATATTTTATTTCATTCCTTCATAAATCTAGATCAGTGGTATTAGAGCGGCCTTCTCTCTCTCTATTTTTCTGTGCATATCCCCAACAAGGTAAGGGTATAAGGAGTAAGGGCTTGAATTGGTTGAAACTTTGCAAGTCCAACCTCGCTGACCCTGACAACCTCCCATGGCGGAAGAAAAAAATATGAGGGAGCAAGAGCTCCTTTCAAAATAGTTCTTGAAGAATCCCTCAAGTGAAAAAGGAATAATATGATGGACAACTTTTGCTAGATCCTTCGACGAATGCCCACAGATGACACATATTCATCCAACAACCACCATGGAGGCACCACTCCCTTTAAGGTACAAGTCACCTTTGACATTCCCGTATTTGAGGGCGAGATAGATGCAAATGCCATAGATAAATGGTTAAATCTATTGGAATGATATTTTTCAGTTCATGATTTTTACAATAGGGAAAATATTACTTTTTCACTCCTCAAATTTCCCCCCCACATCAAGGACTAGTGAGAAACTAATGTGAGTAGAGGGATGAGAGTGAACCCTCAATTTTTTAAGCTAGACACACTTGGAATTATTTCCAATATGCCATCAAGGAACAATATTACACTGTCGAGAGCTATGAAGATAGGTACATGTGGTGCACCACACTAGGGCAGGGAAGGGACCAAGATGTACCAGAGTTCACAAATATTTTTCATATCCCTGCTCAGAAGATGGGGGTTCATAACACCCTGGCCACTCGTGCCCTCAGGATTTCGGATAATGAGATCCTGGATAGAGAGAGATTCCACCTCCTTGATGTCTTTGTGGAAAACGGATATAGTAGGCACCTAGGTCGAAAGCTTTCCTTAAAGCCTCTAGAAATGCATTTAAGAAGAAAGAACCTAAGGAATGTCATCTAGGTGTCCATCT
Organism: Pinus taeda; assembly: GCA_000404065.3. Lineage (NCBI taxonomy): Eukaryota > Viridiplantae > Streptophyta > Pinopsida > Pinales > Pinaceae > Pinus > Pinus taeda. The sequence goes on from APFE031009113.1 coordinate 66,796, forward strand.
TCCCTATATCCAGGGGACCACAGACAAGATAGCTCGAATCCTCAGAAGGTTTGATATTCCCTCAACCTTCAGGCCCCTCAAAACCATTCGTAATTCCCTTCGGTCGATGAAAGATCCTGTTAACCCTATGGACATGAAGGGTGTTTATTTGATTCCTTGCTCATGCAGGACGCCCTATATAGGAGAAATAGGGCGCTCCATCCAGCAAAGAATCTGCGAGCATGCAGCTGACCTGAGACATGGGAGAACAAAGTCTTCAGCCTTAGCAGAGCATGTGGACAAGACCGGGCATCATGTCTGTATTGAGGAGGCCAAGGTTATTGCCAAGGTGGCTCAATTCCATCTTCATAAGTTAAGGGAAGCTATAGAAATTGAAAAAAGGCCTAACAATCTCAACAGAGATGATGGCTGGAAGGTAAGTAGGTGTTGGATCCCCGCCCTGTCTTCTTAGTGTTTCTCCCCTCCCCCGCCCCTTTGTTCTTCTGTTGTGCTTGCATCGTTCCCCCTGATGCCTTCTGATTCTTCCTCTTCCGCCTTGATCTAGGGTTTCCTTTAGATTTTCTCTTGTTCTTCGCCTCCTGTGTCTCTTTGTTGCTCTTCCAGGTTGTTTTCTTTCTGTTCGTATAGTAGAATCTCCTCTATTATATAAATTTATTTATAGATATATATAGCGGACGATTGTACATTCTCCTTTATTTGTTTATGAGTATTATTATTAAGATTATCATTCTACTTAATTTTAGATATA
>APFE031009114.1:0-26071 GCA_000404065.3 Pinus taeda
TAGAATAGAGAAAGAAGTCTGTCCAAACTATTTAATCTTGGCAGACCAATAGTTAGGCAGAGAAACTAAGGTTCCCAATTGCTTAATCTGGGGCCTTGGAAGCAATAAGGGTAGTGCTAAATAGGCAATCAAAAGAAAAAGCCAATGGAAAAGAAAAGGCACATAAGGGTCTGCAAGTCCAAGTGCACCCTCCAAGAAGAAACAAAAAAATGCTAGGCAAGTAGATGGGTAGGTAGATGGGGTTGCCGAAGTGGTATTCCTTTCAAACTGAATCTTTCTGGTCAACATAAGGAAAACAACACATTGGAGCATGTCTAACTTCCTTTTTTCCTTGTTTTACACTCATTACTAACATCCCTACACCAGTTGTGTTTATGACAAAATTCAAGGTTTTATGTTGGTTCTGGTTTCCTTTAAGAGCCTCTACTCCCTAAGCTAAGTGGTTTTCAAATAAACTTAGTGATATCACTCCTCATTCACCTTTTCCCTCCATATTAACCCCTAACTTCTATTATCTAAATTCCCTATCGTCACCCTTTCCCTACTATTATAACACTATGGTGTATAAACCCCAAGCATTCTATCAATCCCCCCTTGGGGTTATAGTCATATGTTCACTTCTAGGGAATCAAATTGACATCTGGTTAGTTTTAAGAACCCCAAGCCTTACCTCTTTTCCTCCTTCAGAAATCATTTAACCTATTCAACCCTTCATTTGCTAAAAAAAACCTTGTAAAAGACCCATTTTCACCCTTAACCCGCTCAAACGGAAAAATTACATGAAAAACCCACTTTTTCCGACTTATCCAAAGTCTTGGAGCTATGAGCGATTTTATAAAGAAATACATTGAAAAACAATAAAAATCCGCCAATGTTCCAAAGTCCCGCCGGGCACGAATTTCATGGAAAATAAATATTTTATTGCCCACCCAACACTGTATCGTCTGGACAAGTTATTGACCCGTCGATCGTCCGATCGGGTGCCTTTCATCCAACGGCCCACATGCATATCGGACCGGCCCCGACGTCCGTAAATTACCTTCTGATATCTTTCAGAAGGTGACATCAGGCCTCTGCCACGCGTCACCCCCACAGCGTATCGGAGCCCCCTTTGACAATTCCGCTTCCGTATGGAAGGCTGTACGATACCATACCGCTTAGGGTTTCCGGTCTCCGGCAACCCGCCTTGCCAACGTCACTGCCAGCATCACTGCTACGTCATCGCTGCGTCAACGCCCTCGTCTGCCATTGCTCCACCTGTCCGCCACCTCACCGTCCCCGTGGACCACTCTTAATCCGCCATGTCACCTGATGACATCATGCTGACGTCATCCGACCTTGACCCCACCCGATGACGTCATCCAGAAAGGCGCCAATGTTCCAAAAAATCCATATTTTGGCCAAAATTTCGCGTTTTTTGCACTTTTTGCAAAAACGACTGTTGTGTCTTTTGTATGCATTTTACATCTAAGCTCACACCAACCTACTGAATTCAACCAGGAGGCCATCGGTGCGCCAATCCACCTGCATTTGTGACTAGGACTGTCAGTGTACCAGGTATTTATCCCTGTGAATCCTCTCTGCACCTGGTTTTGTCTGTAAATTTCCTAAAGTAACTTAAAACACAGAAAAACATATAACTGACTGGCGAATCCCCTGTGCCTAGTTCCCATTTGCAATTATAAGGTCGAAATTCACCGGCTAAGCCTTGTTTACCAAAGCTTTCGCAAAACCTTCATTTTGTTCGCGCAATCGTGAACAGGGAACCTGAACTACACCAAATTACTGTGAAAGAGTCTGTTAAGGAAAAGTATTTTCCCTTCTAGTGCTTTGTGCAGTATTTCAATTGCTGCAATTGACCCTTTTGTCCTCTGTTTCTCAATAAATCACCTCTCCTTTCAAGAAACACTCTTTACTGTTACTCTGCATAGTAACACTAATTTACATATAAGCAGAGTTTTAAAGTAACCATGGATACACTAGTAGCACCTGTGGCCCTCAATGTTGCCCCTTTAAATGCCCCTCAGAGAGAATTGGAGTGGAAGGCATTAGCAGATTTGGATTATCAAATCTCAGAGGAAATGCTAATGCACAACAAGTTCCACATCCACCTGTTAAATGAATTAAAGATTAAACATGAGACTAGAACAGATGTATTGGGAATTTGGGTTCCTTCCTCCCAATCTTCAAGCTTCCTCAGGTCAATCCATTTCCTGACCTAATTCACCTGTGTGCTGATGGTTATGATGCCACTCAGAGGGCTGTGCTTGACCCTTCAAGCTTAGTTGTTTTCTATATTACCCCTGAGGCCATCAGAGAGATGCTGCAATTCAAAACTGAGAAGAAATTGGTTCCTTTATCTTTGATTGATCTGATAAAGCAAGGAGCTAAGATGACAGATGCTCAAATCACCAAGCTGAACCAACTATATATTAATTCTGATACTGTGCAGTACCCTCCCATTTCTCATGTTTGCCTCAACCCATTGGGCAGGGACCTTGCAGATATGATCAGTCCCATTCTGGGTTATAACTCAATTAAGTATGTTGATGAAACTGTACTGGTAATGATGCTCATGTTTTCCCCTGGAAAAACTCCAATCTGCTATGACTATGCCACCTATATATCAGAAAAAAAGCATGAGCAATTGATGAACCTATCAAGGGAAAGGGTGTTCAGATACTCCTCCTACATCTACCACTTGATTTTATACTATCAACATGAGAAATTTTCTTTTGCTATGAAAAGAGTGGATGCACAAGGAAGTCCAAGGTCAGTAGTGTATTGGACCTCAGCTATTCACTGCACACCCTATTCTCCATACACTTACTGTGAGTTTATAGACCTTTTTATCCACCCAGCCATGTCTCTGCTCATGAGCTCCCCTCCTCCAAGACTAACCGATGAGATGCAGAGGATCCTTCAGTTGTCCAAGGTATACAGCATTGGGGATTGGTATTTTTACCAAAATCACACCGTTATTAGAATATATGGTTGTGAGTTACCCCCATACAAACTGCCCAAATATGTGCCCATGAGGTTGTTTGCCCTTGAATACTTCAGGCAGTTTGGGAATGTTGATGTAAAGAACTTTTCAGGCAAGGGCAAGAAAGCACAGCTGAAGGTTAAAAACCAACTGGGCCACTTTGTTTTGAACAAAAGGGAGGAAGGCTGGCAAGAGGAAGATAAAATACTAGAAGGCCTTGGCCTAAAGACCAGTTTCCTCTGGAAACCTTATGACCCCAATCACTTCATAACCTTAAGAAGGGTCAAATATAGGCTGTCCAGCTATGACCATGTAAGGTTGCCTCACATAGAACAATATGCAAATCAAAAAAAATGGAAGACAGACACATCAGAGGAACCTGTCACACAAGAAGAACTAAATGAAAGAGAAAGAAGAAATCTCCTTAAGATGGATGACTTAGAAATTCCTGCACAGGTATTCACTCTTACAAGCCCTCAAGTGGGAGCAGCTGCCTCATCTTCCATAGCACATCAGGAGGCAGTCAAAACTACAAATCAAGCCTCCAGCAAAGGCAAGGAGAAAGAAATGGAGCAAGAGCAGACCCCAGCACAAATGGTGCCTCCTAGGCAAGAAATAAGAGCTGAATCTTCAGTCCTCCAAACCCCACAAAAGGAGGACATAAGCAGGAAAAGGGACAGAGAGACTCCCCACACAACATCAACAACGCAAGGGGAAAAGAGGCAAAGGTTAAATCCTTTTTCAGAGGAAGAAATGCCAATAGGGCAATCTTTGGGCATGGGCCCACCTAGCATGGAGGCCTCAGCAAGTTCCTTCCAGCAGGAACAAGAGAGGGCAGCATGAGGAGAAGTTAGCTCCTCAAGCCAACAAAAATGAGGTGAACAGAGCATCAAGCAGCAGTTCAAGGACATAAAGAAGAGGAATGAGCCCATAAGGTTACAATTATATAAATCATTTGTTGAAAATGGCTCCCACCAACCAGCAAAGACTTATGTCTGCTTATGATGTCCGTGAGGGAAAAATGATTATGAGCCATTTCATGTCAGCCGTGCAGCAGCCACAGTCAGCTGCAGATTACATCAGGACCAACCTTGAGGTCCTTTCCAAGGACATCCACCTGATGGATCAGATTGAATTACACAAGCAAACATGTGAGATGGTGTATGCCTCCTTGGTAGACAAAACATTGGTGAACTACAGGCTAGAAAATAGCCTAAATAACACAACTGCATAACTTGAGTTGGAAAGAGCATCCTCTCAAGCAAAGGACAATAGGATCAAAGCTTTGGAGGACATCATAATAGAGCTTAGGCATGATCCTAAGGATGTCAAAGCAGTGCAGGATCTGTTGAAGCTAAGGGATGCAGATATGGCAGCATTCAGGAAGATGATCAAGATCCCAGCAACTCTTCATCGCCAAACTGAAGAAGTTGCCCAGCTAAGGCATGACAAGGATGCAGCAGCTATGCTGGTGACACTATACAAACAGCTCATCCAAACACAAGAAAAGTTGGGAGAATCAGAGGCTGCACTCCAGGCAACATTGCAACAAAAAGAGGCAGGCCAAACTTCTCAGCCCCCTCCAGAAAGAATCAATCTGGAAGAAGCTCCTCGAACCACTGCCCCTCCCATTCAACAGATAGAGCAAGCAGCACCCTCTACCTCATCACCAACAATAGAGCAGGATGAAGGTCTTGACATGCAGAAGCTCAGGAATGAAATTCAAGTCTTGGAGGCCCAAATGACAGAGCTGAGTCAAGCCAAAGATACTTTGGCTAAGCTCAATGAAAAATATGATAAATCCAAGAAAAACGTAGCTGAGAGAGAAAGAGAGGTAAAGAATCTCAAAAGGAGGATAAATGAGCTAGAGAAAGAGCTCACACTTGACAAAGTTACAGCTGAGCTCAAGAGAGTCTTATGGGCCAATATTGGCCAATCCATCACAGACTAGTGGGAATACATTGAGGCGATTCATGAGCAGATGGGGCTCATTGGAAAAGCACATAGGGAAATCCAAAGAGCAAGGGCATCTCTAGGAAGTATGCCTGAGGCTGCCACCAGAATGATAAATGTGCTTAATTACAGAACAAGTTCTCAGCTAGTCAAAATGGGAATTGCCAATAGGACTGAGACCATTTCGATGGTCAAAAGGGTCCTGACACTAAGAAACCTGGTGCATACATTAGAGAGAAGAAGCCAGGATATGCAGATATACATCAATAAATTCATGGACAAATTTATAGCATTGTAGAACAGAGGTCTTCCAAGCTTGATGGGCACCTCAGGAAGACTACTTTCCCATGAAAATTATGCCTAGAGGGTCAACACTTTTGCTACAAATCAGGTTGCCGAAAAGGCCAGCACTTCAGCAGAATCAGGGCCAGCATCAGGAAAGACTCTCTACAACAGGGTAGAGAGCTTATTTTTTATCATGAATGAAATGAATCACTTGTTTGATGTGCCTCCCAATTTCTATAAATATACAGAGGCGGATGAGACTATAAAGGCAATTTTAAGACATCAATTGCCCACACAGGAAGTCTAGAATGGATTGATACAACTACTACTGAACCAGAGCTAGTAATTATGTTTTTTCCATTGAAATATATAAGCTGTCATGCACAGGAAAGTTTTGATATGTCAGCATGTATGCAGAGAGAGGCTGAGCCAACTCAGCAAAACTATTCGGCCACCACAGCAGCACTGACAGTCACAGGTGACAGGGCCGAAAAGCTACAGGAGGAGAGAGCTGCACAGACACGTCATTCATCAGTTATAACAAAGCCCTGAACCGACTCAGTGACCTCCAAAGGTCGAAATCTTCTGACAGAATTAAAGAACATTGATGTTGTATTGAAAGCTGTAATAAATTCTTATCTACTATTTCTGTACGAGTTGATGAAGATATTTTTCTCAGATGACTCAATGCCTGATATATTTTGTATGAAACATTTCTATATATTCCCCCTCGCATGAGTTTGCAGGGGTTGGATGTTCTTGATATTTTTCTAGAGTTCTTTGACTGTAAATTCTCAGAGAAGTAATACAAAGGCGGTGGAATTTCCAAAGCTCTGTGTTGTTTGATGCATTGTGGTGTTTAGCTGAATATTACAGGATTCCTGCATATTTCATGGCACAATAATGTTTCCTTACAACTCTTTGTTATGTGCTTTATCATCTTTTCATATCTCTCTCATGTTTCTGTTATTTATAGTTAATGGCAAGGAAAAAGAATAGTTCCAGGATTTAATCACAGATTACCCTGAACTCAATCTAAGCTATTATAAGTGTTTTTCTTTAGCTATAGTAATAAAGGTGTAATTCTTAATTTCTACCCTTTCACGCTATATCTTTCACAGTGATTATTGTTTCAGGAATTAAAGTTTTGCTCCTGAGGAATATATCTCTTTCTCACACCCCAACTTAGTGGAAAATTCTTAATTGCTTTTCACTGGTTGTTACATTTCACCATCATAATTTCAAGTTTGTTTTATGAAGTATTAAATGGCCTGTAATCCCAGCTGCTCAAACTCAAGATTCAACAACCAGTAGCCACAGACTCCATTGCCCAATGAACTAACATTATCTGCAGATTTCCACTTTAGGTACAGAAAGACATCCTTCCAACCAAACATAAACCAAAACCCTTATTTCATAGGTAGCCTAAAATCTCCACAGAACAGAGACAAACCTTAAAGAGAGAGCCCTATCTGATTACAGTTGGGCTAGAAGCTGTAATCCAAAGATTGGTTAGTGGTTACCCTGGCCGTATTCCCTTGGGAGTCAAAGGGAACAACCTGGGTGTTAACAACTACGTCATTTTTAAGATCTAGAGGTATACAATCTTTTTTACAGTTTTAGTTATTCATCACTTTGTTTTTTATTACTGAATCTATACCTTTCATTTTTGCATATGCTTTTTTCCTCACGACTCTGTGCGATATGGGAAAATCAGAAACTGAAAGGAAGGATTTTTCTCATGTGTATGCTCTTTTCTGTTGCGCCTTAGAGTGATCTCAAAAAATCAGAAACATTGAGGAAAATATTTAGTTTCTGGCGAAAGCTAACTGCAAGCCATAAGGTTTGGTTTATTTTTGCATGTCCGTGTTGGGTTATGTAGTTTTTTGTTTTGTAGGAAAAAGAGTTTTTTCAAGTAAGCATGCACCCAAAGCTTCAATGACTAGATAAACAAAAGAAAAAAAACCCTTCCTCTTTTCCAAAAATTACTAACCTTTTAAACTAGCTCACTTGGTTCAAAGTTACTTTATGAGAATAGAGGTCTTCGGTTCAAGTCTTTGATTTTGTTGAGTTACTTTTTCAAAAAGTACATGTAACTTAGGTTTTAAAGTTGCTTTATGTAAAAGTGTTCTCAACCATTATAAAAAGTGAGTCACTTATAATTCTAAAGTCTCTTTATCTTTTATTTAAGTTACAACTTAGGGGGTAGCTCATAAAATACCATCGTAAAAGTGATATTCACTTATTTATAAAAGTGGGTCACATAAAATAATTTTTAAAGCGAGCTAATTAGATTCAGTTTGGAAATGGTGGGGGGGGGGGGGTGTTTAAATATAACATTATCATTCATTTCCGCACATTCATGCACTTCATCGGCATCTTCAACAACTTTTCTTCAAAAAGCTAAAACTTCATCCAAAAGCTATTTTCACAGCAATATTTTTTTAATCAGCCTAATTTTTCGAGATCTTTCCATTGGAACACTTAGTTTCAACATCTACAGCTTCAGTTTCTGTTAAAATGGAAATTCCATGCCAATTTATTCATGACAGCACCAACTACTTCAAATAGTGGTCCTACATTGTGGAATTACTTAGAAGTAAAGGTTTTTACAGAATAGTCTCAGGACAAGAAACTACTAAAGATGAAGATAAGGCAGCCAAATGGGAAAATGGGTAAGATCACACACATGGGTTGATAAGGATGTCTATTTCTCCTTACCTTAGATTCCATATCATAGAACTTGATACCCTTAATGAAGCAAGGAAACAACTCACTAAAGTTTTTGGAATTAAAAATTAAATTAGAGCCCATCAACTCGAAAATCAGCTGCTTATGTCGGACCCCAATAATTTTTCTTCCATTGAATATTGTTTTTCCATGTTCAATACCCTTAGACTTCTCTTGGAAGGTGTTAAGTTTAAGAAAGAAGATGGGAGCCTTATCTATTCCATTCTTACTAAGTTGGGACCAGCCTACTCTATGTTTCTTTCGATCTTCCATTCTACTAGAGAAGCCTTCATTTCTCAAGGAGAAGACTACAAGTCCCCCTCTTTTGATGTCAATTGTGATTATTTGATAAGAGAACAAGAAAAACTCTTACATCTTGGTCTTATTAATATTGAAAACTCTTCTAAGAAAACCTTATCGACCCAACAACAACTAAACTCAAAGAAACCTAAGAAGTAGTATCCTAAAAATAATGGTCATAAAAAAAACAAGGGTCCTAAGCTATTTTAGTCTCAAAATGAAAATTGTTTCAACAAAATGATAAGACAAATAAGAAAAAAGGAAGAAGACTAATAGACATTGCCACTTTTGTAATCAAGATGGCCACTTAGAATCCAAATGCTTTAAGAAGATTGAGGCCTTGGAATCAACAATGAAGAAGCATAACATCCATTTGGAGCACTCTTCAACTTCAACTTCAACTTCATCCTCAGGAATAGCAGTTTCTGCATGCGGTTGTCAATCATCGCGGTCTCATTATGCACTAAATCTATCTTCTTATTCTCATTCTCATGAGTGGATCATTGATTTTGGAGCTTCTTATCACGTGGCAAAAAACAAAGCCATGTTTTCTTCTTTAAATGAATGTAACGCCAAAAATATATATGTTGGTGATGATAGATGTCTTAGTGTTGTAGGGATTGGAACTGTTCATCCACACAATGTTAAATTTAATGATTTATTATGTGTTCCAACCTTATCCTGCAACCTTCCATCTATATATAAGATAACTCATTCAGGTGAAAGTAAAATCGGTGAATTTTTACCTCATGATGTTGTAATTAAGGACCTAAGAGATAATAAACAGATTTTAGCTACTGGAATTGTTGATGATTCTACAAGGTTGTATAAGTTTAAATACATTGGGTCATGAACTCTTCCCTTGGTATTTCTTACTCATAATGATGCAGTGAGCAAACTTTGGCATGAGATATTTGGTCACTTAAAGTATCCCTCCCTTAAAAATATATGTAAAGAAAATATGTTGAGAGGTCTTCCTATGTTATCTTGCAGAGATGGTGTTTATTCTAGATGTCTACTCGGAAAACATCATCAGGATAGTTTTGAAAAATGCGCCTTGTGGCATGCCTCAGCCCCTTTATAGCTTGTGCAGAGTGATTTATGTGGTCCACTTCTAGTTGTTTCATTCTCTAGCTACAAGTATTTCTTAACATTCATTGATGATTTCTCTAGACACACTTGGGTATACTTCTTAAAACTCAAGAGTGAAATATTTAATAGGTTCTTGGCCTTTAAGGCCTTTGTTGAGAAACAATCTAGACATCGAATTCTTAAGCTAAGATATCATAATGGCGGAGGATAAGTTAACAACAAATTCATCAACTTTTGCACTGAGCACGGAATTGAAATGCAACATACTATTCCATATACTCCACAACAAAATGGTGTAGCTGAAAGGAAGATTAGCACCTTAAAGAAAATGGCTAATTGTGCACTTCAATCTAAAGAACTTAGTCTTAATTTTTGGGTAGAAGCAATTAACTGTGCAAATTACGTAGTAAATTTCACTCCTACTAAGGCTTTAAACAATATCACTCTAGAAGAAGCATGGAGCTCAATTAAACTAGATGTCAGTCACTTTCGTTTTTTTGGAAGTGAAGCATGGGCCCATATTCCCGATGAGAAACATAAAGCCTTAGAACCTAAGAGTGAAAAATTTATTTTTGTTGGATATTCGTAAGATTTAAAAGGATATAAACTTATTCCACTGATGTCCAAAAATGTTATCATTAGAAGAGATGTAATGTTTGTTGAAAATATATTGGCATACGAGTCTAGTTCAGCGGATGCACCACCTCTCTCTATCCCTTCTACTTCTAAAAATATTTATTTTTCAGATGATGACAGTGAGGATGACATTCCTCCCCCACCTTATTAGGATCCTCGTTCGTCTCCTCAGCTTCCAAAATGGGTATGTGTTACTCAGGATGTAGCAGGTGCTCTTGCAGGTGATCCTACAGATCAACGATGTACATGTTCTTGGTCTGATAGAGCCTCTTCTATACCGGCTCAAGCTTTAACAAATTATAATCCTGACACCTTTGCAGAAGCTTCAGCCCATCTAGATTGGAATGGAGCTATGAATGAAGAATATCGTTCAATATTGGCAAATGATACATGGGATATTTTTCATCTTCCAAAGGGACGAAAACTTGTTAGATGCAAATGGGTTTACATAACCAAGTATGGACCATATATAAAAATTGATAAACATAAATCTCATCATGTTCCTAAGGGTTTTTCACAAGTTGAAGGCATTGACGATACTGAAACCTTCTTCCCTGTTGTCAAAATGAACTCTATGAGCGTTGCTCTTTCCCTTGCTGCCTCTTTCAAATGGGAAGTCCATTAGACGGATGTTAAATCTTCCTTCTTGCATGGGGATTTGCATGAAGAAATATACATGGAAAAACCTCTTGGATTTATACAAATAAACTCCAGCTTTATATGTCAGCTTAAGAAATCCCTTTATGGTCTCAAGAAAGCCCCTAGGGCTTCGTATGCCAAGATGGATAGATTTCTTTTAGATACTAGCTTTTCTAGGTGTCATTCTTACAATACTGTCTACACCAAGAAAGTGGGTAAGTCTCTTATCATTATTTTTCTTTATGTTGATGTTCGTATCCTTAGTGGTAGTGATCTCAACCTTATAAACCATGTGAAGTCAAACCTTAAAAAGTAGTTTGAAATGATAGACCTAGGACACTTGGATTATTTTCTTGGTCTTCAAATCTTGTCATCCAAGGAAGGTATTTCCATTTCCCAGTCCAAGTATGCGTGTGATCCTCTATGCCACTTTCACATGGAAGGCTGTAAGCCAACCCCTTCTCCCTTTCAGACTGTAGCTAAACTTTCAGCCACTTGTACTTCCCCTTGATGGTACCTTATATTGTCAACATGTAGGAAACATTTTGTATCTGACCCATACTTTTCTTGACCTTTCCTTTTTTGTTGGACTTATTGCTCGGTTTATGCAAAATCATCATGACAGTCATTGGAAGTCAGCTAAAATAATTCTTTGTTATGTTCGAGGTACAGTTCAGTTTGGGATTCATTACAATGTAGAAGGGTCGCCTCTACTGGTTGGTTTCACTGATTCTGATTGGGCTAGTGACCCTAATGATCAGAAGTATACTGCAAGTTATGTACTCAGTCTTGGTTCTGGACCTATTACATGGGCTTGCAAGAGATAATGTGCCATTTCTCTTTCTTCCGTAGAAGCATAGTATTGTGGGGCCGTAAAAGCTAGTAAGGAAGTCCTATGTCTTCATTACATTTTGTCAGAGTTTGGCTTTCAGTAGCAGCATCCGACTACACTTTGTTGTGATAATCGAAGTGCCATTTAGCTATGCCAAGATCTAGTCCAACATCAGTACAACAAACACATTGAACTACACATGCAGTTCATTAGAAAGCACATTCATGCCCATGTTCTTGAAGTGCAATAATGTTCAACCGATGATCAAGTTGTAGACATCTTTACAAAGGCTCTCACAGAGGTGCAGTTTACTAAACTTAAATTTATTGTTAGAGTTCAGGAAGTTGTCACTAAGGGGGGATAGGCTCTAATGCCTCCTTCCTTCTGATATTGTGTCATATTTGTACATATTTCAATCTGATCCCAAGTTGTTCTTAAGCGGGGATGTTAGGATATTCCGACACATAGGAAATAGCTAAGTATAACTTGGTTTAGTATAGAGTTAGGTAAAGTGTGTTTCTTTACTATGTACTTTTGTAACTTACAATCTAACTGTTGTTAAGGGAAAAGTTCCCTAGGGTCTTGGGTTGATACCCTAACAGACTGAAAATTGTCTATACAGAGAAACACACACTCCACGCAGCCATTATGCTAATATAAGCAAACTCTACGATAAGGGGCATACCTGAGGTCCTACGTTTGAGAAGGTCCTTCCAGGGTCCAAACCCTTCTTAGAGTTCCTTTTGCTCCTTTGACCTACAAAACAACCAATTCAAGAAAGTACAGCAGTATATGGACTAAACATTATAAAGAAACCATCTTCATATTATAAAGAAAAGTAGTTAGTTATGCAATTAAACAACCATTTACATATGAATTCTAACATGAATATCATTAACATGAAGAAGATTTATATCAAGAACAAAGACATGTGTTTCTTTTATTATAGAAAAATAAAGTACAGAAAGGAACAATTTCACCTGAGTCATCCTTTTGAAGTCTCCAAGTGGAACCGTCCTCCGGATTTGTCCAGTCTCAATCCTTTAACAAACTCCTTCCATGACTTACCCCATGATATCACAAGTAGCAAATGGACATCATCACAAAAGGAAACAAGGGTTTCCTGTAAAAATGGGGGAAGTGCAGGAGGCACAAGGATCTTCAGACCTAGTTAGGGAAATCTCAGCATAATAACCTTTCTCTCTCTTCTCTCCTCCCCCAAGACTTCCCATTGAAGCCTTTTTATACTTCTCCCAAAGTAGTTTTCCAGTTGGGAATTGGTTGGGAACAGATGAGCCACGGGCACTAACAGGTGATCAGCAAGTAAAACCCGCGATCTCCGCCTGAAATTAAGGAGTTTTATATTTTTTTAAGTGTTTTAATACATATATGTGGGTTGGGTATACATCTACCCGTGTATACACACATTTAACTTAGGGAAATGTCACGTATAAGGGATAAAACAATGTTTTTTAAATTTTTGGACCAGGTTTGGAAGGAGCGGTTCCCTAGGCCATGATTGCAGCATCACAAACCATAAGAGTGAGATTTGGAGCTATAACAAATGCCCCCTAATATATGAGGTCAGAAGGGGTACATGATCGCTGAAATGTATTAAGCAAGTACATGGAAAGGAAATCTGTCAAAACCGAGGAGGACTTCACCAGAGTTCAGCCTGCCAAGCCACAAAAGGAGATCCGAAAGAAACATTGTTTGAGGTAGGAATACCCATGCTCAGAGAAAATAAAGTATGTTTGCATACCAAGTACAAGCGGATACACTAAGTATACAAGTATAAATGACTGGAAAATACATAATGGATCACTGATATCGAGAACTGATCACAAAATGTACCAAATGAACATGATGGAATAGGATGATACTACACTGCAAACTCAGGTTCCAGCATATAATATGTCGCCATGACTGAATGCAACATATAAGTTGGAATGGTATCAACTAGCAGCAACAGGAACAACTTTCAAGTGAACCAATGAATGCTGATACAACTTGAGGTCTTCACCGACCGCCATGGTACATTTTTACACCATGGGAATAAATGATCTAAAGTCGACCGTGTGAGAAAGGTACCCAATACAATCTAACAAGTGTGAATAGATGAGTTGGAGTCGAACACCTGTAAGAATCTATCGATCAGGAGACAATGATGGTTTCCCACTATCGATAGCGAAGGATCTGCCACTAATGACTGCAAACCCCAAGGTACTGCCAAATGGACTCTAGATCTTTTCCCCAGAGCAATAAGTCGGAGTCGATAGGGAAAGATCCGCTAGAAGGAAGGCAATAAGGCATCCTTCATCAATCTAACGTAAGTGTAACCCGTAGGCAAATAATGTGGAAGGAATCAGATGAAAGAGATGTAGTAACCCAACCGTAGTATGTTTCCAGCGTACACAAGATGTGGCTAGTGCACGACATAAACCCTCTGAACCAACCAATAATGGAAGCTGACACAGAGGCAAGGTATCCACCAATAGGGTCAAATGGAAACCAAGGTACTGCACGAATCCTAATGTGTGATAATGTAAGCTGACGTCGAACACAAGGGAAACCACTCAGTCAAAGACCCATGATACTGATCGATGTTGAGCACAAGGTAACCTATCAATAATGAAAATAGGGCTAGGGTGCAGCCCTAGGCTTGTCCTCAGAGCAAGATGTCATCATCGATAAGGACAAGACCCGCCAACAAGAAGTCAATGGGGACCTTCTCAAACCGGCACGAGTAAAGGACCAATATAACTGATGTGATGATATACATGACACTGACAACCGGGATGGCCGACTGAAAAATGAGTCAAGAGACACCGCAGAGAGGCCAACTCAGGCTAACTTCCCTTGAACAAAAGAATGACTCAATGTGACTATGGCAGCATATGATGAATCTGTATAAGTTCATCATGTAGGAGGCACGAACGAACCCTCCATATGATTGGAAGAGATAACCAATCGGGGGAGAAATGACTCAATAACAAGGTTAAGGCGTACCTAAGTCAAACTAAATCCCACCCAAAATGGAGGAGACTTTGTTTTGAGTGCTTTGTTCAAGGGCGACACGACTGACTCTAGCTGCCAACAATATATGGAAATATTGTCCCGTTCGCGCTCTTTTTTGGAATATATATTTTTTTTTGTCTTTTTCTTTAAGCTGGAAAAAGAATAAAAGAATGCTATGGTACAGTGGAAAGAACGAGTGTCGGTGAAACAAATGATCTAGTTCCTGGGAACGGGACGTTCCTATGCTCAATGCAGGGAGGTGAAAACTAGTCAGTGACACTCAAAGGAGTGTTCCTTCCACGGGTCAAGGTGTGTCAAGCTGCAGAAGTGAAAGGTATGCGAGGTTGATTTTGTAGTCGTCATGGTCAAAAGTTGGCTTAAACACGAGTCCAAGTGAAGCTGACTCTAGGCCAGAAGGTGCAAGTAGTCAAAATTCAATGCAGTAGTACAACTCAACAAAGAGGAGCCTCTAGGGTATAAGGCCAGAACGAAACAAAGAAGCAAAGAGGAATGAAGCTTCATCGCATAAGTCATGGCGGGACTAAAGAGGACTCTCGAGCCTATGGACAAAACATCGGCATGAGTGCTAAGCGAAAACAACGTACTAACTAGGGCACCCATGATAAGGTAGGTTCTACCACACAAGTCATGATACTTCTAAGCAATGAGAAGTTTCCGCACCATAACTTGGTGGGGTTGATCGTAAGGCAAAATGGGAAAGGAAACTGATAAGTGCACAATGCAGGCAGAAAAACCTAACCTATATGCCAGTTTCGAGAACCAATACCTGTCAAAATGGACCAACCATAAACTTCCAAAGGAGAAATCTTCCAAGTTCTGTAGACATAAATAGGAACACTGGACAAGAAGTTAACACATGCCACATATAAACTTCATATAAAAGCTTGTGTTATAGAATACAAAACTTGAAAATGTGTACCTTATATATACAATATGGTACAGGGAACCACGCAACCTTGCGGCTTACGTATAATAGCTTTTCTAGAGAAACCCCTTGCAGGGATCAGACCAAGGACTCCTTTGATAGTCAAGGCTCATGGCTTCAAAGAGTTCCTCCTGTGAAGGAAAAACAAGTTCTAAGAAATCATGAGAACTACAAGGATCAAAAGAGGGCATTAAGGGGTCCCATGTCCCTATAGGAAGAATCTCTCGGTCAACTGCCAGGACCAAGTCCCAAGAAGGAGAATAATAGGTCAAAGGATCCTTCGTAGAAGCGATTGAACATTGAGGATTAAATGCCACATAATTGACCTGTGGCAGGGTAGATTCTATTTGAACACTTGGAACAAACCAAGGGGTATTCTGCAGTAAAGTCGAATTAGGCTGGTAATTATCAGATGCAAGATGATCAATAGTGACAATATTCCCATTATGAGGAAAGCACATTACTTGAAAGAGTGAAGACACCACAACATTCATAGCATAGACATAATCACGCCCAAGTAGCATGTTAAATTCTAAAGGGATATCAACCACCATGATATCGATTAAGACAGTCTTCCCACCTAAAGTGATAGGCAATTGAGGAAGAATACCCATAGATTCACGAGGTCTTCTATCATAGGCTAACAACTGACTCTAAGTTGTCAACAACTTTGGGGAACCCAAAGCTTTCCAAGTCAAAGAGGATATAATACTTGCAGAGGATCCTTCATCCACCATACATCGATAGACATTTGTGGAATTAACTCTGACCTTTATTTGGAAAGGTGCAGCAGAAGGGAGATGAGGCTCAACAAGACTATCCCAATCAAAGGAAACGCTCTTACAACTTGTAGGGGGAACATTCAAAGAAACCATAATGCCCCCTATACCAGAAGACTCTCTACTAGAGATCAAATAGACTCTTTTGTTAGGCACTTCACCACCGAAAAGAGGAGTGTAATCGGCTAGCGATTGCACTGGATCTACCACATTATCAACCAATGGTTGTTGGGATTGATGAGAAACCATATCAGATCTAGGAGTAGAGGTACTTTCAGACTGAAACCATATCCTTTGAACCTTTGGAATACCAGGGCATAAATGAGTAAGGTGGTCTCCCTTACATATCTTACAAGGGAACTTAGGTTTAAAACTTCTACGTCCAAGTTTCTTATCAACCTCCATTCTACCAACATGACTAGCAGTGGTTTGCGGAGAGTCCTAAACATGACTTGGAGAGGTTGGTGACTCTTTGCTAGTATGACTCACAGTGACTAGAATCATGCCCTCAGCATGACTTGCATTGGCTAAAGACTCATCTCCAACATGACTGGTAGAGGTTGAGGATGAAGCGCTAGTGTGACTTGTAATGACTAGACTTGTGCCCCCAGCATGACTTGCAGCGACTGAAGGCTCATCTCCAACATGACTGGCGGAGGTTGAGGATGAAGGGATAGAATTATTCTTCTTCTTTGACTTCCTCTTTCTCCTTTTTCTAGATTTCTTGTTACAAGAAGGAGGAGAAGAAGGAATCCCAGATTTCTCTTTGAAAGAAGATGAACAATTATCACCCATGTGATGCCCTTGAAATAAAGCATTCAACTAAGAAGGTTCAAGAGCATTTGGAATATTCGGAGTGGACCACAGCCAAACGGGTAGTCCAACATTCAACCCAGGAATATTCAAAGTGGCCATCAAGGGAGTACCAACGTTTCCAAAGAAAAGAAAAGCACAAGGATCTCCTTTTGGAAGGGTACCTTGGTTGGCTTCCAGAGGAATATTAGCCATATCAAACTGATTTGTTGAGCCTTCCCTTATGCGAATGTAGAAATAAATTTTCAAGGAATATGGATAAGCAATCAAAACCTTTTCCCTTGAGGAGGCAACTCGACAACTTCTGAAATAACGACCAAAAGCCTTTCAATATCGGTAGAGTAGTAAGCCAGTCACTCCGAATACAAATTCCAAACGTGACTAGACAAAAATACCTAAAGCCAACTATATACAACGAGCAAAGAGCACTCACTAAAAAGTCCCTAAAAGAAGTCAGCCAGTCAAACAACTTCCAAGTATTTCTGCTCCGGGTGATTAGGACCGGACACCAAAATACAAGAAAGTGGAGTAAGGGGCCTTCTGAAGATAGTTTGGGATAATGACGGCCCAGTCCTATCAACGAAGGTAACAGAGGAAGTTACACTGACCTCCTAACAACAGCCTGCACCAGTGCAAGCCCCTAAGCTTTGCAAGGGTGCCCCCCAAGCTTTGTTGAGAGTGATGCAACATCGACCTTAAGTGCCACGGGATTCCCCTCCGCAGCCACCTATGTAGATCCCTAGGAGTAGCAACTATGGATACCAACTCGTCGCAGAAGCGAGGTAGAACAGTCGTGAGGTAAATTCGGACAAGTAGAAGAGGGGGTGTTAGCCTCCTGCTGCAGCAGGTTACTCATATTTCATGATTGACATTTTTACAGGCCAAATATGTCATACTTTGCATGTTGCAATGCTCCATATTTTCTAAAAAGACACCAAAGAAGGAGGCCATGAAAGTGTGCTAGTCTAAGTACAACTGCTGCATTCCAATTTTGAAGAGTTATTCCATTTTTGTAGAATGTTCAGCTAAAGGGGGGTCCAAAAAGCTTAATCTTGGTCTCCCTAGGTTTCAATTTCCTATTTTAGAATATAGAGAAGCAAGGTAGAGAAGCAAGGGTGCTCAAAAAACTAATCTGAGCCCCTGGAAGAAATAAGTGTAGATATAGATAGGAGGACAGTGCAAAAGAAAAAATTGAAAAAGCTGGGTCTGCAAGTCTAAGTGCACCCAAACCAAAAGAAGAAAAAATGCTAGGTAAGTAGGCTGCGTAGGTACTTTGGTGGTTGCAGAATCAATGATTGTTATCAGTTTTTTGTTTTCAAATGTTATATCTATTCAAATCAGTATTGCAAGGCAAGAATCCATATGGAGGAGCTCAAGTGAGGCATAACTAACTTCCCCTTCTTCCTCTTCCCTAAATCATTTACTAATCTGTCCTAAAGAGGTCAAGATCTGCTTGATATCTCTTATTTTCATCATTTTCCATATCATCTGCCTTGGTAAAGATCTGCTTTACTGAAGAAGGGTCCACACTTTCTCTACAAAGGTCTATCTCCCCTTTAAAGCCTAAGTTATCTGAGACTTAGCGCTTTCTTGTCATTTTCATATTAACTCCTGACATTATTATGCAAATCCTTATCTATTTCCCTTCCCCCTACTAAAACTATGTTAATAATTCCCCTATGTAAATATCCCCTCCCTCTGGTTGAAACATAACCATAAATGTCCGCTTGGGAATTACTAAGTTCACCTGGATCTTAGTAAGAACCCTCATCTCTGCATAATTTTCCCCTCTGAGGTGTTTGGACTCCTTCCAAAACACAAAAAACCCCTTCCAAATGCATTAACCAACCCCCGCGCATTTCATTTTTGGGATTTATTAATGTTTGATTAATAAATAACCAGAGCGCCGAAACATATTAATCGTTAACCTAAAGTCCAAACACACCCGCGGCCGCAAATATTAAAGTTTATCGCACACGCACTTTTATTAAAAACCGACCATCTTCCCCTCCCGTCCACCGTCGGATCAGCCCTCCCATCTCCGACGGCGCTCATACATATCGGGCGCCCTTTTGTGATGGTTAGTTAGCACCCGATGGCCGACGGTTTCACCGTCGTACACTGAGACAGCTGGTGGCATCCCATTGCATCGGGCCGCCCCTAACAAATACCACCACCGTACCAAAACGGTCCGACACCAACCACTTACCACTCTCCCCTTGCATGACGTGGGCACCATGTCATCCTGCCGCGTCACCCTGCCACATCGCCTCCACCTCACCCCTTCCAGCCTGCGTCGGCCTCCTGCCATTGTACCACCACGTCATCACCCTGCCATACTGTCATGTCACCCTGCTGACGTCATCATGTTCACATCATCACCGTACAAGAGGGTCCCACTACTGACATCATCCGTCGTATCGCTGACATCAGCAACTGAAAGAAAGCGCAAGTGCAAAATCTAAGTTTTGAAGCCCCAGATCGAGATTCCGAGGTAGTTTTCGATGCGCGATTAGCGCTAATCATGCATCGCTACGAGAAATGGGCCATATTGGGGAATCTTTAGGGAATCATTTGATTCCTCATCCATATTTGCGCCGAAAAGGGCAGAAAAGGATCGGTTTTGCTAATTTTAACGTATCAGAAGACAAATAGAGACCCGGTTTAGACATTGAAGACTATCAGAGCAGATGTGAAGCCAAAAACTATGTTAAAGAGTATCAGTGTTGTGGCGAAGAGTATTAGTGTTGCGGCGAAGAGTATTAGTAAAGATCTTCTTAGGGCTCGAGGTGAAGGAAACATTAAAAGAAAAACATTGAAAGTCAAGAAGCAGTTAAGGAACCATTTAAAGCTCATCATCACAATGACTGCACATTAAAACCCACATGAAATCAATGGATCAGAACTCTAAGCACAGTTATTGCAGAATCACTGCACCAGGTCACCAAAGACACCGTATTAAATCATTTGGATCCAGCTGCCTCTGGCGCAGCCCAAAAGATATTTTCTTGCATTTAATTCCAGCACAAGTTTAGGTTTAAAAGCTTTCCCACAGACCTGTTTAGGTTAGTTGTAATAAATACTTTTAGATATTTTATCTATATATACCACCCTAAAAAATGTAATGAGGGTTGGTATTTGTTGGTTTGATGTTCTGCTTGAGCAGAGACTCGCACTCTATATGTGATAATTTCTATAATCAAAGATTGCTGAAGAGCTCTGAGAATGAACTGTGTACTGTATTTAATTGGCTTAAGAGTGACTATGGAATTCCTGTGCCTCTACATGGTTCAATAAGTGTTCCTTAACTCTGTTTAGTTTTTTTTTATGTTTGTTTTATCATTTGTGTTCCACCATCTAAAATTAAAGAAAGGAAGAATAGTTTAGGATTTGCTTGGGAGCACCCTATTCTCAATTTCTGTGATTTCTACATGTTTTCATCAGGAATAGTTATGAATATGGATACTTAAATGATCATGTTTACATTGTTTCTTTCACATATGAATGTTAGTTAGGAATTCTTAACTGCTCCTAAATAACCATTCATTCACTTCCCTTCTTTGTTAGCTGATGAAAAATTCTTAATTGCCTTTCATCTCTGACTTTCATCCATCTCTTCACTCGAATTGGTAGATTGTCCATGTGTAAGCTATCCTGCCTATAATCCTCTTGTGACCAAGAAAACGCAACAGCAAGCCTAATCCATGACCCATGCCCAATGGTTTGAAATTATCCACTATCCCCTGTCTCTCTGCTTGAATGCAAACTTCCTTCCATCAAACTCCATCCAACTTAAACAATAACCCACCACCAATAGCTAGCCTAAAATCATTATCAACAAAGCTAAATAATTAAGGGAGAGCCCTCTCTGATTGCAGGTGGGCTAGAACCTGCAATCCAAAGATTGGTTTGTGGTTACTTCGGTTGTATCCCTTCAGGAGCTTAGGGACAACCTGAGTGATAACATGATGGCGACTCCACTGGGGAATTCCTTAGATAAATCTCACGTAACCAGTCTAAATCTCCTCAGAGGAAGAAATTGACCTTTAAAAGTTTCTGTTTAACCTGTATTGTTAGAAAAATTCCCAAAAAACAGGTTAGAAGCTGGCTCCCAAGAGAAATCTGCATCATACAAGATCAAATCCTGATCCAAATTCGCCAGCTATTTTTGAAAATTAAAATCTAATCTCTAAGACCCTTAGGAAACGAGAGCAACAAGAAGACTTTACTGCTTCTAGTCTAGAAACAGTTCAGCCAAACTGTGTTCCGACCCCTGTCAAAGTTCTATTTCGTTCAACCCCAACTTCCCCTTGTTCATCATCCACTTCTCCAAGCAGCTCTTCTACACCTCCATCATTTATTCATACTACCACTACTACTCCTATTACCCCGGTTGTTCCTGTTATCCCAGTTGCCCAGTTTTTCCACTTATCCCTGTCAACATGGCTAACAGATATGCCCCTTTACACTTGCCTGCTAATCCCGGGGCTATGCCTCAAGATTACCAGACAAAAATAACATATTTTGATCGCACAAGTGCCTGCACAGCCCTTCAGCATACAAAGAAAATGCAGGACTACTTCGAGAGTGATGAGATTGACGATGATAGCGTGAGAATGAAAATTTTTGTTCAAAGTCTAATAGGCGACGTTAAGACTTGGTTTAGAGCACTCCCAGCCAATTCCATAGCAGACCCAGAAGCCTTATACCAGTCGTTTACCAACAGATGGGATAAAAAGAAAGACCCCCTGCACATACTATCTGAATATGACAACATCAAAAGAGGCCCTCAGGAGACTGTCTTGGACTATTGTGCAAGATTTAACAATGTTTATAATGCAATACCACAGAACTTAAGACCTCCACTTGATCTTGCTTTGTACAAATTCCCTGATGGTTTTGATGCTGAAATGGCTTATTAGTTAAGGGAAAGAGCCCCTCAAAGCCTTGCAGAAATGAAAAACGTTGATGTTAGTGTGGAGGCAAATCTAATTGCCAAAAGGAACAAAGCCAAAACTGAGAGAAGAACCACCTTCAAAGAAGAACCCTCAACCTTCGACCAGAAGCTAGATGCTATTATCAGTGGCATCCATAGGCTGGGAGACAGTGTAGAGAATGTTGAGAGGAAAACATCATGGGAAGGACAACAGTCCAATGCCATAAGTAACCCAAATTTCAGAAAAACTCAAAACCCAAACGCTGGAAGGGCTAGTCCCGACGATCATATTAGGCCTCCTTTCCAAGAAAACTATGTGGAAGAAACCACATCCAATGAGCCAATAGAGGAGGCTCACATGAACTTGATAGATGCAAAAAATGAGCAACAATTTTTTCTGACTCAAGAAGACCAGGACTACCAAGGTGTGAATCAATTTCAGACTAAGCCTGGTGAGTCCTTTGATTTTAAACAAGGTTATGATACTGCTGTATATGAGGTGCACAAACAATATAAGTTGAGAACAAGGACCATTGATGTCCCTGCACCTAGCATAAAAAAAGAGAGAAAATAGCCCAACAAAATTAAAGGCAAGCTGATCATAACTGAACCAGCTGATACGACTGTCCCAAACCCGCATCAAGTAACTATAGAGGACATGACAGACGTGCAGCCTTCTATTGACCAGCCTCTGCCTCCTTCTTCCTCAAAGGAAGAGGGGAGCAGCATTCCTAAAAATCTTCACAAAGCAGACATACCACAAGCTATCATTCACCATAACGTTGACATTCAAAAAGAAAACACAGAAAACGCTCTTGACAAGGAAAAATCTGCTTCTGCTAATGCAAGGATTCCATTGGAGAAGCCATTTAACTTAGAAGCAAAGATTGGCAAACTCAAAATATCCATCCCCCTCTCTGAACTTGCCAAGCATGATGTCTATAGGCAACAAATTCAAAGGTCACTTCAACTG
Organism: Pinus taeda; assembly: GCA_000404065.3. NCBI lineage: Eukaryota > Viridiplantae > Streptophyta > Pinopsida > Pinales > Pinaceae > Pinus > Pinus taeda. Next base: position 22,919 of record APFE031009114.1, read on the forward strand.
CCAGAGGTCAGGGATGATGTAAATGTTTTAGATGATACCCTTGAGCTGTTGTTTGGTCCAGAAGTTAATGGAAAATCAACATATGAATCTGTTCCACCCTTTTATGTCATCCTACACATACATGACAAGATCTTGCATAATTTTGTGTTTGACTCAGTTGCCTCATCTTATGCCCAAAGCTGTAATGGAAAAGTTAAACCTTGATGTCACAAGACCCTACAAAGATCTATACTCCTTTGACTCAAGTCAAGTCAAGTGTTTAGGCTTAATCAAAGACCTTTGTGTGTCTTTAGTCTAGTTTCCCAACAAGACAATCCTGATGGACGTAGTAGTTGCCGACATTCCAACAAAATATGGTATGCTCTTATCAAGATCATGGGGAGAAAAACTACAAGGATCCCTTCAACTTGACCTCTCTTATGCCACTATATCTGTCTTTGGGCAACCAAAAAGACTATACAGGGAAACACTGATGAATTATGTGGTAAGTAGTGAAGAGAGGCCCCAAAATTTTCCAATTTACTCGATCCATTCTGATATGGATTCTTTTATTTTATTTAATGATGACACCAATCCTCCAACTGATGAGAAGCCTTCAGCCTTAGAGCAAGAAACATGCATTAATGAGGAATCAGTTGCCAGTACCCATGAAACTGTCACAACAGTCAAAGCAACCAGCAAACAATAAGAACTTCCCGAAACAGAAATTGTAAGTCTGCCCAATCCTCAAATAACTGAAACTCTTAATACAAACCATAAACAAGAAATCACATGGTGTTTAGAGTTTGATGGTTCTGTCAATAAGTTAGGAGCAGGGGAAGGGGTATCGATTCATAATACACATGATAATCATGCACAAGGCCATGCCTATAGATTAAATTTCAGATGTACTAATAACATGGCAGAGTATGAAGCTCTCCTCTTAGGCCTTAAATTACTCAAAGCCCTACGAGCTACAAAAGTGTCCATTCTAGGTGACTCCGATTTAATTATACAACAAATGAAAGGTAACTTTGTTACCAATGACAATAGAATGAGAGCTTATAGGACTGTTGCCACAGAAATACTCAAGTCTTTCAATGAATCCAAGCCTTCCAAAATTTCAAGAGACCATAATATTCATGCTCACAACCTAGCAACTTTTGCTAGTACATGCAAGCTTCCCTTTGAGCCAAATCACCATTTCACTGCTGAGATAAAGCATAGACCCTCGGTCCCTAACAATGTTAAAGATTGGCAAGTGTTTCAAAATGATGCCCAGATTAACAATTTCCTCACTCTTGAGGGCGAATTTTCGAATACAATGGTTGACATGGATGCCATGAACGATTCCCAATAGCTAACAGAAGAAAATCAACAGGCTGGAACAGTTGCAATAGCTAAAAAGATCCTTAACCCAACTATTTTTGACAATGCAAACATACAAGAGTTGAAACATATGCATTTAGAAGAAACAGCCAAAGCTGAGGCTGAGTTCATTGACCTAAAGGATAACTTTTTGCCTGCTGGACTGACTCCATTAGAAGACATGTTTGACAATAATGATGTGCCTAAGAAACCAAAAATGGATCCTATAAATGTCGCTATTGAAGAACATAACATAGGAACAACAGACAAGCCTAGAATGATTAAATTATCCAAAAACCTGCCTATTGATCAAAAACCAAAATATGTCGATCTGTTCAAAGAATTCCAAGATGTATTTGCTTGGAGTTATGAGGACTTGAAGTCCTATGACACCTTAGTAATTCAACACACCATCCCCTTAAAACCAAATCAAAAACCGTTCAAACAAAAACTTAGAAGAATCAACCCCATGCTTCTTCCTCTCATTGAAAAAGAAATAAAGAAAATGTTTGAAGCAGGTATCATTGCACCCATCACATTCTCTGAATGGGTATCTAATTTAGTTCCCACAAGAAAAAAAATTGGGAGAGATCAGACTATGTGTAGACTTGAGAAATTTAAACCAGGTCTCTCTAAAAGACCACTATCCTTTGCCCAAAATGGACCATATCCTACAAAGAGTAGTGGGATCATCTAGAATTTCTTTACTAGATGTATTTTCAGGATTTAATCAGATACTTGTTCACCCGGATGACGAAGACAAGACAACCTTTACCACACCGTGGGGAACATTTAAGTATGTTAAAATGCCTTTCGGGCTAAAGAGCGTTGGTGCTACCTTTCAAAGGGTAATGGATATTGAATTTTCCAAGGAGATACATGATTTCCTTGTTGTTTACCTTGATGACCTAACCCCTTTCTCCAAATCTGACCAAGAGCACCTTAAGCATCTAAGGCAAATTTTCATGACATGCAGGAAATATGGAATTTCCTTGAATCCTAAGAAGTCTCTGTTTTCCCTTGAGGAAGGCAAGCTGCTAGGCCATATCATATCAAAAGATGGGATTAGAATTGATCATGAAATAATTCAAGCTATCCTCCAAATCCCATATCCAAGAAACATAAAAGAGCTGCAAGCATTCCTTGGAAAGATCAATTTCCTAAGAAGATTTATCCCAAACCTAGCCGAGCTAATAAGCCTATTGAGAAATATGTTAAAAAAGGATGCCAAGGTAAAATGGTCTCTTGAAACCAAGCAAGCTTTTGAGAGTATCAAAACTTCCTTGACTCAAACACCTGTCCTCACCAATCCGCAATTCAACAAAGATTTTATCATTTTTCTTTTGCATCTGAGCACACCATAGCCGCTGTACTTTTGCAAAAGGATGATCAAGGTAATGAAAAGCCAATTTCTTTCTTCAGCCAAGCTTTAAGAGATGCACCCTTGACATATCAGATTATGGAAAAGCAGGCTTATGCCCTTGTTAAGGCTATCAAAGACTTTAGAATTTACATCTTATACTCCCATGTGATTGCCTATGTCCCAAACTCCGTGGTAAAAGACATATTGACTCAAGAGGGATTAGAAGGCAAAAGAGGCAAGTGGATTGCCAGCATTCTTGAATATGACATTGAGAGAAAACCTACCAAGCTGATAAAAGGACAAGGTTTAGCCAAACCAATGTCCGAAACAAATTTCCAAGCCTTAGACATTAATCAACTGGACAATGAACCGGAGCTGGCGACTCCACAGATCAGTGAAACCTTTTTGCAATCCCCATGGTATGTTGATATTTGCTTTGTATT
>APFE031009116.1:0-11761 GCA_000404065.3 Pinus taeda
TATATATATATATATATATAGATAGATAGATAGATAGATAGATAGATGATGTGCATAGAACCTGAATAAATTCATGAGCGAGCCACTTCATTCACAAAGAGTTGCCACCAAGCATTCTTTGAAATATTTGCATGAGATATTCTATTTTTGAGGTTGAGATATTTCTCCTATGACATGTGACTGCATGGATCTATTGTTGTTGATAGAGATTATTGTTAAGCACATTTGGATGTTGCTTTAGTATGAGATCTGCCATGATATCTTGGATGAGAGGTCCATAGTACGATTAAGGATGAGTACGATGTTGCTATAAAAATTCGGCTAACTTTGAATCCTATTGCAACAACTGGTGTTAATTCTTCTAATTGTTTATTTGATTAAACAATTTACTTGTTGTGTGCTACAACAAATATCAAATTAAATACACTACAACCCTCACAAATAAAATACTACAGAAGAAATAAAAACACTAGAATAAATAGATGCACACATATAATATGACACTGTTATTTTTGCACTACTAAGTCCCGGGAAAAACCAACTTGGGAAAATCGGTGCAGCAGTTGAGGGTTTTGATATTATGCAATAGTGAAAACTGAGTACAATATATGGATGCTTAAACTAGCAATCTAATCAGAGAATTAACTGGCAATAATAACCAGTGAGAAAAAATTCTCACTCCACAGGCAATCCAACACTGACCTTAGCTCGAATTGACTCTTTTCCTCCAAACCCTCTGCCCAGCTTCTGGATCAGAATTTCTCCTTCTCCCCATCAAAACGGAAATCTCCCAAAGAGGCCTCTACATTGCCTCTCTATGGCAATCACTGCCTCTCTGCAATGTACTTGTCAGAATTGGAAAAGCTTCCTTCAGCCTTACTATTTTTGCCCCTCTCTCACTACTTCAATCTCATTGAATCACCTATCGCAACTGAATGCTGCTACTCTCGAGATCAATTTCCCAGCAAAATCGAATGCTCAACGGATTTGGTGTCTTCTCCAAAGCCCCATTGACTTCTTCTTATAATCCTCCGTTGAGACTTCAAAGGCCACGATTAAATCTTAATCGATGGCTACGATTAACTAGAAATAGATCCATGTACTTCTCTAGAACATTCTCACCATGACTTAATTAATTTTGATTAATTAATCATATTTCTTAAGTTTAGACTTAGGAAATATTAAAAACTGACTAATAAATCTAATTAATTCGTCTCTAGGTGGAATTTCCAAAAACCATTTTTGGGTATTGGAGAATACATGTATTCTAGCCTCTCCACCAAATCTCGTGGCTAGAACACATCCGATGCTACAAAAACTAACACTTCCTCTTAGCAAGGAATGTGTTCTAGTGTTGCAACCCACTAAAACAACACCCTGTCTCTGCATCATCTCCTATCACGCTGTTGATGTTTGGCTATTGTTGCCCACTAACCACTGCGCAACTCTGATATGTGTTGCATTTGTGTTGTTGTTGATTGAACTGCTACCAACACTGCATCTGCGCTGCAAGTCCCTCTCCATCTGTTGCTGCTACAACTACAACATATGCAACTGAAAAGCATCCAAAATACTGAATCAAATGTGATTAATATGATACATCTGTTACCTAACTCTCTAGCTGCTGCTAGTATCTGCACTATCACTAAGGCATCTGCACTGCTGCTGACTCTACACTGTGCCAACTACACTGCTGCTGCTAACTCTGCACTGCGCTCCCCAGCATCTGACATGCAACTAGACTGCATTTGTCACTCTGGCATCTGACTGCATCTACTGCCACTGATCCATCCTGCTACTCAAATACTGTGGGCTCCCGAAGCAAGGTTATGATTCAAGAGGTGGACCTCCTCAAGAATCCTACCCATCTGTAGCACTCTGAGGCTACAATACCAAGTCACCCAACTTTACTCCTGGGGGTATGTCAGCAAACATGGCGAAGTCTTCCTCCAGCCTGCAGGATAGCCTATAAACCTCGACATGAGTTGTCGCCTGGTCCTGCTTCTCCTCCTTGTCCTTCCTGAGAGGACACTGGGTGTCGTAGTGATGAAGCTCACCACATCTGAAGCACTTGACCTTTGACAGGTCCTTCTTCTTCTTTTGTTGCTCCCATTGTCCCTAACTGGGACCCTTCAATGCGAGGGCCACATTCTCTTCCTCCTTCACCTGCTTCAACCTGCTACTAATGCCACTGATGGAGCTCTTCACTAAGTCGCGCCTCAACTCCTCCTGCTGCAAATCGGCCCACATACTGTCCCACTTTGGCAAGGTTTCTACTCCCAAAATGCTTTGGACGCATACCAGCCACTCCCCAAAGACACTGTTAAGTGCCAACTGTACTAGATTTGTGGCTTGAGGTGCTGCTCCAACAGCTAATAGCTGATCCTGGATCTCCTGAATCCTAGTGAGGTAGGGGTTTATGCATTCCCCCTTCTGCATCCTAGTGCATCTCAACTTTTCCTCCGAGTACATCTTTCGTTGCTCGAAGTGCCTTGGTATAGCAGGAAAGCGTATCCCACATCTCCTTGGTTGTTCCCTGGCTTCTATCTTGCACGAAACTTCTAGGAACCCAACATTTTCGGCCATACCCATACCTGAAACTTGGCTGAAACTCGACCGAAACTCAACCATCATGTAATCATGTATGAGAGTTAATATAGAATTGTTTTTCCTTCTAAGTTGTCTTCTATGTGTCTTATTCCATTTTTTCTTGCAAAGATAAAGTGTTATTCACTTATTTATTTATATATATATATTTTTTATATATACATATATGACGTTTCAGCTGATGTTTCGATTGACGTTTCAATTTTTGGGAGGTGACGTTTCTAAATGTACCTGTTTCAAAGACTCCAAAATGTTTCGGCATTTCATGCAACTTAGCTTGGTTTGTTCTATGTGATACAATGTGATCTCGAATACCATCAAGAACCAACCCCTTTGCCCACGCCATCTCCTTTCGATATTCATTCAGCGGATTTGGATCTGTGGGGATAGCTACCACTGCATCTATGAATGGCTTCAGGCCATATTCATCCAAAAGGAAGGACATCCTTGCCTTCCAGATGACAAATGGAAGCACCGTTCAACCTGTCCTAATCTCATAGTCCAGCAGTGGCCATCTCAGCAAAATAAGTCGAAATCCTCCTCTTCTCTTTTGCTCAGCTGTTGCTAGGCTCTACGCACTTCCTGTTGGAGTGAGTAAATCTACTCACAACGACTGCTAATTTGCAAGAGAAAATTGAACTTTTGAAGCTAGAAGTCCACTGAGGAAAATTTCCCTCAGTGTGTGCTCTTTCTTGTGAAAATTCGTTGTCTTGAATTTTACTGCAGCAACTGATATTACTTCTATTTGTTAAATTTATTAAACAAATTATTTATAGTTTTCTATGGAAAATATCGAAACATATACACTCAGCCTACACAAATAAAATTCTGCAGAAAATAAATACAAGCACACATATAACCATAATGACACAATTATTTTTGGACAATCATCCCCAGAAAAACCCAATGTGGGAAAACCACTGCAGAAGATGAGGGTTTCTTTTATTAATTTTCAGCAACAATTTATGTACAAGATACTGATAGCAAAAATAGAGAGAATCTCTGAGAGAAATTTCCTGATGAATTTCTCACACTCCACGACGTTTTTCTAACCCCGAAGAGGACATTCTGCCCTTTCGCTGTCCTCACTCCGTCACCCTCTGCACAGTGATTGCGTAGGCCCTTCGTCACTCCTCTGCACTGATGAACTGCATCCCTCCTCTGCCCTACCCCTTCCAGATTTGTCCGGCTTACAATTTGTGCTCTGATACCATGTGAAAATTCCACTTACCCTAAATCCTATTGAAACAATTGATGTTAATTCTTCTAATTGTTAATTTAGTTAAACAATTTAATTGGTGTGTGCTACGGCAAATATCAAACTAAATACACTGCAACCTTCACAAATAAAATATTGTGGAAGAAATAAAACGCTAGAGGAAATAGATGCACACACACAATATGACACTGTTATTTTTGGACTAAGTCCCTGGAAAACCCAACTCGGGAAAACCGGTGCAGTAGTTGAGGGTTTTGATATTATGCAATAGTGAAAACAAAATACAATCTATGGATACTGAAAATAGCAATCCAAACAAAGAAATAACTGGCAATAATAACTAGTGAGAAAATTTTCTCACTCCACAGGGGATCCAAAATTGACCTGCTCCTTGCTCCCTCTGCGTAGTCACTGTGTCAGCCTACGTAGTTACTGCATCCCACAAGCTTGGGACTACGTCTCCTCTCATTGTCTCATTAGCTGTTATCTGGGAAACTTATACCCTTTGCCTCTAGACTATCTGTCTAGCTTCTAGCTCAGAATTTTTCTTTCTCCCTAGCAAAACGGAAATCTCCCCAAGAGGACTTTGTGCTACCTCTGCTCTGCCTCTCTGTGGCAATCACTGCCTCTCTGCAATGTACTCGTCAAAACTGGAAAAGCTTCCTCCGGCTCACTATCTCTGCCCCTCTCTCACTACTTCGATCTCACTAAATCACCTCCAACAACTAAATGCTACTACTCTGGAGATCGATTTCCCAGCAAAATCGAATGCTCAACTGATTTGGTGTGTCTTCTCCAAGCCCCATTGGCTTCTTCTTATAATCCTCCGTTGAGACTTCAAAGGCCACAATTAAATCTTAATCAATGGCTAGGATTAACTAGAAATCAATCCATGTAATTTTCTATAACATTCTCACCATAACTTAATTAATTCTGATTAATTAATCATATTTCCTAAGTTTAGACTTTGGAAATATTAAAAACTGACTAATAAATCTAATTAAGTCATTTCTAGATGGAATTTCCAGAAATGATTTCTGGGTATTGGAGAAGACATGTATTCGAGCCTCTCCACCAAATCTCGTGGCTAGAACACATCCAATGCTACAAAAACTAATAGTTTCTAGCATGGCTAGCTGTGAGGCAGGATGAAGAAGCTCCTCAGAGAGTTGTCTCAGAATGATCTGGACATGGCATGGATACATTGTGAGGACATAGAAGTGAGATCTGATTGACAGAAAGTCCCATATTTATAGTTGGGACTAAGATACCACCATATATTGAGACAATGCAATTGTTCGAAACAAGCTCAGCCTTGTGGTTGGCACCTCTTTGAGAGGGAGGATGATTATGGTATCCTTTTGCAATTTATATGATTATTTATGCTCTGACAAGATATTTGATTTGATGTCCTGTATCAAAAGGAAACAATTGTTATTGAGACAAGAAGATACCAGATATGAGTATGATGAGAGCAACGTTGGTCTAGAACACTGAGCCAACTCTTCGTCCCTGTTTGAGCTCCCAGGGTGAGGAATTGAGGTAGAAGGGCTCCTAAGGTTGTGGAAACTCTGGACAATAGGGTATGACCCCTATCTATTACCCATAGGGTTGGAGATGTTGCTCCCCTATCTTCATAGGGTCAGAGAATGTTGCTCCCCTGTTTGGTCATTGCAGAGTATACCCTAGTTGGCATCATACCCACAAGCTGGGCTTATCGAGAATATCGCTCCTCGTTTGGCCAACAAGTTGAGAGTGTACTCGAGGTGTACAACCCAAGTCGATTATGATGCAATTCTTCTACCACATACTATTTAGGGTCATCGATGGGAAGATCAGTAGGCAATAGGATGGGTTGAGATAACCCTATGCAATTCCAGGTTGAGATTGAGCTCCCTAATCAGATCCCAGTGTCGAGATGTGTTCCCCTGTGTATTTGGATATCCTATTGCTCTATATGGGGTTGTAGATGTATAGCTCCCCCATGAGATTTTGGGTCAACATGTGTTCCCCAATGTGGTTCTAGGTTGAGATGTGCTCCTTGATGATATGCTCTTTAATGATGATTGATGATGATATTTCGGGTAGTAGCCCACTGGCAGAGATTCTAGGTAGAAGCCTGATGGATAGAGGGTGGTAGTTTAAGCTCCCCTACGGTAACAAATTCTTCTTCTTCTAGATTCGAGAATGTTCCACATACGAGCAGGAACAATCAAGAGATAAGCAGGAATAAGCAAGGGATAGGTCAAGATGTACATTGATGATTTGTGATGATGAGATACTTGAGGTGGTCATGGCATGATGACTACATGACAGAGATGATTAGTGACGATATGTGAAGATACCAGAACGGCATGTTGATCGATGGACGGATATTGGCAGGTGGAATTCTCCCTAGTTGAGAGAGAGTGCTAATTTTTGCAATTGCGGCCAAATTCCACCTTGGATAGCTCATATGACCAAGATGATGATTTCATTAGATTCCTCTTTTCGAGAGGACCAAAATCAACCTAAAGATCACCTTATTTGGTCAAGCGGAAGTTGATTTTTGAATTATTTTATTCATGAATGTACTATGGAATGGGTCGGCCCTAAGCACATGTGAAATTGATTAAGTCGGCCACAACCCCAAGTGGACCATCAAGAAAGCCTATAAATAGAAGCGACCTCAAGCTCATTTCATCACATTGATCAAGCCATCTTCTCTTCTCTTATTGTCTTGGCTCACACAGGTCTGTTGGAGGAAAGTTCGCGCAAGGGTCTGAAAACTCAGGGATGTAGCTCGCCCTAATCTAGGGTTTTCTGATTCGTGGATGCTGGCACAAAACTGGGCATTTTAGTCCCTGGACGCTGGCACATAGTCGTCACGACAGTGTCCAGAGAGCCCTAGACGCAGGCAAAAAATCCTATGGGAGCATCCAGGGTTTCAGAGGCAGATCTAGAGGTATCGGTCCCCGGACGCTTGCACAGAGTGGTCCTGAGAGCATTGAGGTTGTCCCGAACACTCGCACAGTTACTAAAAGAGAGTGTCTGAGGGTTTGGAGCAGATCTAGTGAGTTGGTCCCTAGACGCATGCACAAAATGGTCAAGGGAGCGTCCAAGCTACCATAGACGCTAGCATACAGTTCACAAAGAGCGTCTAGGATTGTTATAGATGGTCGCACAACTCCTCCTCCCTGCCTCCAAGGCTCAAAGATGAGATTTAAGTATTCTGAAGATTCTGCTTAGTTACAGCAATGTTCAACTGTCTTCAGAAGTATCTAGTAGTTGACTATAATAAGTGACAACACATTACAACCATTAGAATAAGGGTTTTGATTATAAGCATGATTACATTTGTTTCTTGGATATCATAGTTGTTTTGTTGCATAGATGAAGTTATGGATCATTGTACTCTCTTTTGCCGAACCATTTGATGGTGATCTAAGAAGAAGAAGATTTGCAAGGGTTTTCCCCATAGTGCGTTTTTCCCTGGTTTCGGACCAATCCTAGTGTCTCTATGTGTGTGCATGTTTTTCTTCTATTGTTCCTTTATGTTACGCAGCATTGATGATGATGATGTTGTCCTTTCTATATAATTGCATATGTTGATGAATAATCGTGTAGATCTAAATAATGTAATGATGATATGGGGTGAACTTAATGTATTAATGGAGAAATGCAATTATCGACGCAAAGAAAATGTAGCCCTATGAAAAATTAACAGTATGTACCTAGGTTGGAGAATAATTTACTCAGTTTCAACCATAAAGGATAGAGGACTTGAGGTCAATTTCATGGGAAGGTAGTTGTGAGGCCAAAAGGGGTTGATCCTAGCATCAGACGAGTTATAAGCAAGAGACAATAGCCTTTATATGATGACAGGAAAGTAAATGAAATCCCTAGTATATAGCAGTGACATCCAGAGTGAGATTTAGAATGGGATGATCAGAGATATACACTATAGGTCTCTACCACTATTATAAGAGACGGTCACTGGTTTTCTGGAGTTCAATATAGAGCATGATGGTGTGTGTGGGGGATGTGCGCTTGGCAAGCAGTCCAAGATAGTTGTGAGGCCAAAATGGGTTGATCCTAGCATCAGGCGAGTTATAAGCAATAAACAATAAGTAGCCTTTATATGACGACAAGAAAGTCAATGAAATCCCTAGGTTATAGCAGTGACATCTAGAGTGAGATTTAGAATGGGATGATCAAACATATACACTATAGGGCTCTACCACTATTATAAGAGATGGTCATTGGTTTTCTAGAGTTCAGTATAGAGCATGATGGTGTGTGTGAGGGATGTGCTCTTGGCAGCATTTTCGAGAAGTAAGACCAAGTCGAAGGGTGTGCATTGTGACATCTGCCTTACCATGTTAGTAGAGTCTATCTAAGGGTGTAGTTATTTTGTGACATTCATAGATGACTAGTTCAGGAGGACATGGATTTACTTCCTAAGGACTAAGAATGAGGTCTTTAGTCAATTTCAAGAGTTCATAGCTATTGTGGATAACCAAACTAGGAAGAAGATCAAAGTCCTAAGATCAAACAATGGGGATGATCCTAACTCAAACGAGTTTAAGTATATATGCAGGGAAAAAACAATAAAAAAAAGAAGCTAAAAGTTCCCTACAATCCACAAAAGAATGGAGTCGCAAAATGGAAGAACATGAGTATAGTTGGAGCAACCAAGACCATGATACATGATTAGGATCTACCTATGCTCTTATCGAGAGAGACATGAAGTACGACTGTATACTTGCAGAAAAGGAGTCCTTAGAAGGCAGCAGAGGACATGACTACTAAGGAGGCTTTTATAAGAGTGAAACCGGAGCTGACTCATCTACGCATCATTAATAGTCCAATGTATGTCCACATTCCTTCAGAGAAGAGGACAAAACTAGAGTCGTCATCATAAAGGGGCATTTTTGCTGGAAACAATGAGACCTCAAAGGCCTATAGGGTCTACATTCCAGGGCAAAGGAAGATAGTGGTCTAAAGGGATGCCAAATTTGAGTGTAGGACATTAGGAGGTCACATGGGACAAATCCATCAATGTAAGAGGATTGGGAGCAAGAGGCTTCGAAGGCCACGGAGAGACCAGCAGCACCAGCATGAGGGACAATCCTCTAATCAAGAGGGGCGAGAGGTTCCTTCGGTCTCTGTTAGGAGGAAATTGAGGAGCATATGGAGTCTCCTAGCAACACTTTCAAGGAGAGTAGACCACCAACTAGATTTTCCAGTTATATGGCCTTGATGAGCAACATCAGTGCGTACAAGCTTTCTAACTTTGAGGAGGCAGCAAACCAACAAGTTTGGAGGCATTCCATGGTGGAAGAATATAGTTCCATCATGAGGAACGAAGTGTGGAAGATAATATCAAGAAATGAGGGGAATTTAATGGTCACTTCTCAATGGATCTTCAAGATCAAGCATGCAACATATGGCAGTCGTGGATGCTAGCACAGTGTGTTATGGGAGCGTCCAGGGTTTCAGAGACAGATCGCGCTATATTAGTCCTCGGATGCTCGCACAGAGTGGTTCTGAGAGTGTCTAGGCTGCCATAAATGTTGAATTTTCTAAGTCTATCCATGAAAAAATTAATCTGTATTTTGCTGGTTTATTTCTTCTATTTGTTTAAATTCGAACAAGTTATTGAAAACATTTAAATACCGAAATAAACACAATACAGTAACAACATCTACAAATCATCAACTAAAAGAAAACAAGCACACAAGTGACACCTTTATTTTTGGATAAATCACCCTGAGCATCCGGTGTTGGTCCCTGTGCTGATGCTAGGCCTGATGCCCAACATCCTCTGCACTACTGCATCATGTACTGCTACCCATGGCCCTGCCATTGCCACTGCTGCCTCTCTACGATAGGTCCCTCTCCATCTGTGTTGTTGCCCATGGCTCTGCCACTGTCAGTGCTGCATCTGCATTGCAACCCCTCTCATCATGTTGCATCGTGTTGTCCATAGCACTACCACTGCTAACTAATGAACTGCAACTCAATTACTGAGAAGTACGTAACTGATCTCCCAACTCTGACATCTTCGTCAAGCTAGAAACACTCCCAATGTTGAAGCTCCCTTTGTCACTGACAAGTGCTGCCTCTCTGACCTCTATGCTGCTGCATCAACTCTGTGCATCTCGCACTGCTGCCCCACACTGTCCTGGTACTCCTGCACTATAGCTCCCTCTATCACTCCATCCGCATCCGTCTCTACCGACATCTGCCAGCACTGCTACTCCTCTTCGGGGCTCCTGTAGCCAGGTATAATCCAAGAGGTTGGGTACCCCAAGGATCCTACCCCTCATCGCTTGTAGTTCGTCTGACTACAGCTCGATGTCTCCCCACATCCGCTCAAGTGGCGTGTGAGCACTCATGGCACAGTCATCATCTGTCTCCACTTCCTTCTCCTCCCTTGTTGGCACAGCCTTGGTCTTGGAAGCCTCTCCCTTGCTCTTCTTCCTCAGACACTGGCTCGCATAGTGACCCAGTTCCCCATAGTTGAAGCATTTGACCTTGGAGAGGTCCTTCTTCCGTTTCTCCTACTTTCCCTCAGATGCTAGGGCAACATCCTCTTCTTCCTCCTTCTAGATTCTGATCCCCTTGCCGCTGCTTCCTGCCTTGCTTAACCTTCTGATCTTTTCTTGGCTTAGAGCCGCCCACATTTCTTCCCAATCTGGAAGGGTCACCCTGCCCAGTATGCTCTGGACAAACACCTACTAGTCTTCTGAGACTGCGTTCAGAGTTGTTTTCACCATCAATTCTTGATCCAGCGTGGCCCTTATGGAAGTCATCTGATCCCAGATCTCCTTCAATCGACCGAGGATGGTGTCAATCTGTTCTCCCTTCTGCATCTAGTATGACCACAGCTAATTTTCTAGTAGCATCTTCCTCTGCACGGAAGTATGTGGATACAATTCTTTTAGGGCCTCCAATATCTCATTTGCCATATTCTTCTCGGAAATATGTGGTACTACATGGTCCTTGACCCAGTCAAGGATGATGCTCTTAGCCCTCGCCATTGCATCCTCATACTTATCATTATCAGCCGGGTCAACTGGGACTGCTATTGTCATCAAGGCGAAGTGATTGAGATGGTTCCTGTCTAGAACGGATAAGATTTTGGCCTTCAAGACTACAAAGTTTGAGGCTCCCTCTAGTCTATCCTAGTCTCTTACCCTGTTCACTGCCATCTCACTGCTCCTCTACTTCCCTCCTGGAATTTCTCAGTGTGACTCCCTCTAAGCCTCTATTTCCCTCCTGGAAACCCCTCTGCCAATGTCGAGATGCCCCCACTCCGATCCTTAGTGCAACTGCACCATTGATCTAGATTTCTTGGCTAGAAATCCTCGGCAGCAACTCCTCCTTGGTTTTGCCCTATTAGGTACTATTCTGACTACGGTACCCCACCAGCTTCACTCTACAACTTACCCATAGTCTCCTAAGCTCCAGCAACCTGAAGGTTAGAGCTTCTAGGCTCTGCGCAATCCCAACAATAGCAAAATCCGCACCTCCTCGCCACGGGCGTCAATCCTTGCTGACTTAGAAAGATGACCGGGCACTACATAGGTCGAGTCTGCACCCCTCTGCCATTGCACTGATCCTCTTCCCGGCTCAAACTTGATGACGCAAGCACCGCGTCACCCCTTCCTTGCTGCTTCTCTGCTAGCAAAAACTATTGTCACTTGGGAACTGCTTTTTGTTGTTGCTGCTCTGCTCGGCTAATGTCCTCAGTTCTCCTATGATCTAGAACCACGCTTTGATACCATGTTGGAATTTCTAAGTCTAACTGTTAGAAACCCTTCATGTACTTTTCTAATTTATTTCTACCTACTTGTTCTAATTAATTAACAATTTATTTACCATGTAAACACTGAAAATAAATACAAGTACATGCTCAACACATTACAGATCATCAACTGAAGGAAACAA
>APFE031009119.1:0-12906 GCA_000404065.3 Pinus taeda
GGGACAGCATTGTACGGGTTCTCTCCCCCGAAAAAAAACAGAGCAAACATAACCATCTTGGTTTATCAGAAAAGAAGAAGATACATTTGTTTCATTCATTACTGTAAAATTGAATCACAAGATTATTCTCTGCCACCAGAATCACGAACTCAGAATTATTTTGTTATTTAGAAATTATCATCGTGTGTGAAGTGTGTGAGTAGCAACTACATAATAGAAGGAGCAAATAGAGAAAGCGAATCAAGTACAGGCGGACGACCGAAGTCGACCTGAATCATTAACTGTGAACGAAAGAACAGTGAAGAGTCCCGGAAACGGCCCACAGATAAAAGAAAACTTTCATTCGGCAACGGAGAATCTACAGGTACTGTAAAATTTGACAAACCCTCATGATATCGAATGCATGAAACGAAAGCTACAGAATTCGAACAGGGCACATTATAAATTCTTTCTTTTAACTGATATATGTAATAGTATCAAATATTCGAGAACGGAGTTGTGAATTTCCATGTTTCATTGACAATAACATAAAAGAGCGAGAGTCAAATAACCCCTGTAGAAAAGAAATCTTTGAGTATATTAAGCCATACATATATATAAAGTACAGACGGGATTTCATTGTTGAATCAACGACACACACAGTGACGACGTAACCAAAAATAACTTAAATCATAGCAGTTGAAATAAGACGCCGAGGGCTTGTGGTGCCCAAATACAAGATAACAAGAGGAGGGCTCAACACCGTCGAGGAGACCCTCAACGACTCGACCAAACACCCAGATGCCGTAAACGGACTACCCAACCAGAGTTATTCCAAAAGGAGGATAGCGAATAACCAGAACCCGAAAAGGGTTATACAATTACAGAACTCGAAAGCGAGCAAACAATAATCTGAAGGGACATTAACCCACAGGGCCGAATTTAAACTGAAGACAAAGAACCACAGAACATTCAACATCGACAAACAAATATATTGTCTACAAGTGGAGTAGAACTACCCGGTGACTGAAGTCACGAATCCACCAGCGAGTTCGAAGGACAGCATTGGACATCGAAGGGGACAAGTGGGTATTTGCGAAAGAAAGAAAAACACCAAACAACGATGTTAGAAACCGGCATGACAAACCTAATCCAAAAAAATGAGATAAAGATCCGGCAATAGTTAACGACAGTTACCTGTATATGCAGAAGAGACTCGATACAACCAGAAAAAGACCATCATGACCTGCTGACAGTGGCAGAAAAACGTTAGGAATGAAACCATAAAAGCCCAAAACATTTATCAGGGAAAGTAAGCTTACCAAGAGATCCAGAGAAGCGTGGAAGTCGGAGTAACCCTGCAAATTAGGAATAAACCAGACCAATTAAACTGAGAATTGCAAGCAGTGAGGGTATGGAATCCAAAACGATATGCTATTGACTAACAGTACCAGAGAAAATACCAAATAAACAGTAATACAACAGAACAGGGACTCGAAAGTGTTACCCACAGTCTTAAGAACAACGGCAAGCCACGGCGAAGGCGTCATTGAAACCCTGGAGCAAAAACCCGAGTTCTTCCCGCGGCACAGACAGAGCGTCTCCCAACAAAACGAAGTGAGGAAATGGTAAGTGAAACCCGGCAACGTTAACAAAAGGGATAGGAACCGGCAGGTGTGCCTCGGTAACCGGAAGAGCGGGTTAAAACCCTAAACCCAAACCACGAGACGACATACCGTGGAGTAATTCTGCATTAAAGCCATCCGGACCCTTAATAAAAGTTGAATAGGTGTAATCAAACGGCGGGAGCCGTCACTCTCATTGGTTTTCAGTATATTCATCATAGACTCTGCAAAATGGTGGAGTGCTCAAAAATATTTCTGGAGGGCAGTTTTACTTTTTTTTGGAGCCATCTAGAAATGGAGAAATAGGTACATTTTCTATAAAAAACATTTGGATGATTTCTGGTTGAAAGAATTACCACTAATCTTTCTACATATTTTACTCAATCCCATGCACTAATATTAGACTACATAAGCACATCAATATACAGTTTCTGTACCCGATGGGTTTTTTTGATGGGGGCAGCTCAAAGGAATCCCTGTGCATGTGGTTTTTGGATTGCTATGTTTACTGATTTTTCCTACAGGGTCTATTAAAATGGAGGTTGCGGCACCAACATCAAAACATCAAAGTAGAAGCAATAGCTCTTTGGGGACCCTTATGGTTCAGCAAATTCCCTGATAATCCCTATTTGCATATTTATGGAGATTCGAAGATTATCATTGATGAGGTCATGGGGAAGGCCTCCATAAATAATTTCATGCTACAGGGATGGCTGGGAAGGATTGAAATTCTATGACAGCTCCAGAGGTTCCAAAATCCGAAGTATTGGAAGGAATCTGAACAAAGAACCAGACAGACTGTCCAAGAAAAAAGTTTTACTGGAGTTGATCTACAAATGGTACTTGGAGATCACTTGGGAACAAAATATCTTTGATATGGTGGATTTCCTATTTCTTGATTAAATCTCTAGTTTTTGTGTCACTCTTTTTGTAAAATTTTGTGTATACTTATTTTATCTAGTTTTTCTGCTGAGCATTGAGGGAACCGGGCATATGGGCATATGGACTGGAGTCTATGTTTTTGATAATATAGGTTTTACAGGTATTCCAGAAATTTTAAATATATTACCTCTCTCAATTGCAATGATCATCATTCCTAAGAAGTTGGTAGTGATTTAGATCACACCTCATTCTCCTAATTTTGTACTGATTTAGATCACACCTCATTCTCCTAATTTTGTGATTGGAAGGCCTCTGATCACACACATGCTGTTGAATGTTGATATAAATGTAATCTGTCATATAATTTTTTATCCGATAATAAACTATCCTGCCTTTTTCTTGCTGAAAAGAGTCGTGAGTTCCACTTCTCCATAACGGACAACGATAAGCACTCTAAAGTTAAGAAAATTTATTTGATTTCTAAATTAATAATTCAGTGTACTGAAATAAAAAATCCTCATAGATATCACATCCCAGAGTCCTTGTGTCAGCTAATTTTCAGAGTTCGATGAAAGCATGAGAGAGGATTGCGAATTTGCGACTGTTCAATACCGATGTGTCGATTATTAGACATCCCAAACACTTATTCTACCCTTTGAAAATTGATCCCACAGTAACTGACTCATCTATTATAAAAGCTGATCCCACAGTAACAGATTCATGCATTATAAAAGCTGCTTTAAAATTTAAATACATCTTCATTATCATATGTCATTCGTGGTAGCAAACTGATTTCGCCATGATACAAGGGGCTTTATAACTAATAGTACTTTAAATATATTATAACTAATCAATATTTAGAATAGGTTTCAATTGCAACTATCGATGATTCAAATTCCAAAATTTTAAGGAAAACTTTCGATAAGGCAATGATAGTCATTTTATATAAATAGTATATATTTATTTTAATTGATAATAGTATAAATTTTATTTCAATTTACACGATTTAATATTAAACAAATCTAAAAAATTTTAGATGTAAATTATTTTATTATTAATATTAAAATATATTTTGATTTATTTTATATATATATATATAAAATTGAAGAATATAAAGCATAAAGATAACTCCAATAAATTAACAAAAACTAATATTTCATCTCAAAATTTTCCGATAGATTCGGCAAAATCGCACTAAAGACAACTCCAATATTTTGTACTACAATGTTTAATGTTGACTACTTTAATATGAAATAAATTAGGTATCAATAGCATAGATACTTAGTTTAGGGGGGAAGATTATTATATATACCATGTAATTCAAAAGTTGAAAAAAAAAAAATATGGTTGTTTGGTATTTTTACCATGTCTCATCCTCTTCCTGCAATAGAAAGTCCAAAAAATCTCCAATAAACTAACACAAATGAAGATTTCATCTCAAAATTTTCTAGCGGGTTTGGCAACAAAAAGTCCAAAAAAATCGACAACTCCAATATTTTGTACTACAATGTTTAATGTTGACTACTTTAATATGAAATAAATTAGGTATTAATAGCATAGATACTTAGTTTAGGGGGGAAGATTATTATGTATACCATGTAATTCAAAAGTTGAAATTAAAAAAAAAAATATGGTTGTTTGGTATTTTTACCATGTCTCATCCTCCTTGGGACCTAGCTTTGTGTCCCAGCCTGGGCGACACTTTGTGTCTAAGTGTCCCAGCCGGGGCGACACCAGCCCTGGTTGACTAGTTTTTTTGCATGTCTCCTCCCCCTCGTTGACTAGTTTTTTTGCATGTCTCCTCCCCGTAGCACAAGGCAGAACCACCCCTCTGAAATTTGATCCTAGGTCGCCTTGATAAGGAGGCCCATCCTGAACCTCTTGCGCTGGTGAGACTTGCAAAGTCATACCTACATTAAAAAATCTGTATAAACAAAAGAAAATCATAATGAAATATAGATATTAATAGCAAAAGATATTTGAATGTTACTGGTAAATAAAATATTTCAATATTTAGCACAAATAACATAATTTTACATGAACTTTATATATAGAAAGAGATAAAGTAATTTATAATAAAAGGATTCTAATTTTATATGTAAGTGTTTTTTATTTTTAACAAGAGAGAAATGTGTAATTCCTTCACTACTTATCATGGAGTTTACATGTGACACGTAAATTAATTATTGCATTGAGAAATGTTGTGCAACCAATATGGGAAGGAGGAGCTCTACAAGCTAGTACCAACACCGTCCTCTAACGTTATATTAAAAGAAATAATAATTCCTAAGTTATATATATATAACAAAATGATGTTTCAATGTCCACCAAAAATAACATAATTTTAAGTCAACTTTATATATAGAACAAGTAATTAATAGTAAAAATCTTCTAACTTCATCCATAAATACTCTCTACTTTTTATTATAAAGGAGATGAGTAATTATTTTTACATGTGATGCAGGAGGATCCAGCTCAGCAATTTCATTATATTTTAGTTAACTTATGTGGTCTTGTGTTTTCAAGGAAGTTGGATTCATATGTATCAAATTAATGTAATTATTAATGTTTTCAGTGACTGGAATAGGAATTAATTAGATGTTGTGAGGATATTTGTAAATGGTCTCGAATGTAGGGTATCATGAGTGATGATGAGTAATTAGTGAAGATTGAGAGATTTGGAAATCAATTGTAAATTTTAGATTAGAAATTGGTTTCATGGTTTGTGGAACTAGAGAGGATTCTTAGGGATTAGTGGAGTCAAAAGTGGACTTAGAGGATATTCAAGATTTAGTTCAGCAGATCAAGGATAGGAATTAATTAGATGTTGCGAGGATATTTATAAATGCTCTCGAATGTAGGCGATTATGAGTGGTGATGAGTAATTAGTGAAGATTGAGAGATTTGGAAATCAATTGTAAATCTTAGATTAGAAATTGGTTTCATGGTTTGTGGAACTATAGAGGATTCTTAGGGATTAGTGGAGTCAAAAGTGGACTTAGAGGATATTCAAGATTTAGTTCAGTAGATTAAGGAGATTGGTTAATAGAATCTTTTGTATAAAGGAAAGCCTAAAAGACATAGAGAGAGTCTGTTAGTTAGAGTGAGAATTAGAGTTTAAAAATTATATAGGGTTTGACTATAAGCCTATAGGGAGGAAAGGAAAGGCCACTAATATAGAAGATCAGGCCGAGAAGGAATTCATTGTGTCAATATTTATTTATTAATATAGAAGTGAAATTTCTTAGTTTTTGTGTTATGTATTGAGTAATTGAATTATAAATTATGTGTGGATACGAGTAATTCTACATAACATAAGTGTGTCCAAAATTCAAAAAGAATCCGAGAGAGAGCAAAATGCTCAGAGGAGTATTGCAATGATCGGACAGTGTTGGAGTCTGATTGAATAACCAAATCAAAGCTTAGGAGTGGTAGCATTTAAATAATACGTAGAACAAAGTTCAGGGAGGAGTCAAGCGGAAGAGTAATCGAAGATCGAAATCAGTGAAAGGAAGAAGTAATGAAGCAATAGTGCGCAAGAGCCATTGGATCAGTCAGATCAATGAACAAGATTAATGGATGATAAGTGGCGAAGATCTTATCACAGGAGATTAAGTTAATAGATGGATGGATCACATCAAGGAATGTGTCGACAAAAGGGTGGAAAACATGCAGAGGGATGAAGCGGTCTTCGTAGGTGGTAAGAAGTGTCTCACGTGCCCTAAAAGATGTAAGTGTATTCTAAAATTTCACACGATCACCCTTAGTCGCCACCACGTAGCACGAGAAAACTACTTTCCTGCGTGCTCTCGATCTAATATCAGTCATGCACGATTTCACGTGATATTGCATGATAGTTGTTGGATTGAGTGGGATTTATCAATGGTGGAGATCGGTCGAGCTAGTTGGCGAGTGGGTGATGCCATAGCCGTTGGATCAAGCGACACAGATCAACGGTGGAGATTTGGAGCACATAAATCTGAATCCCTTGAGAACATACTTGTGATGCAAAATTCTCCAGATATATTTCCTGAAGAAATACTAGGATTATCCCCAAAAAGAGACATAGAATTTATGATTGAGTTAATTCTTTGAGCTACCCCAGTTTCTCGAGCACCATATCGAATTTGTATACTAGAACTAGCACAATTTAAAATGCAACTCGAGGAGTTGCTCGATACGAACAATGTCTACCCTAGTGTGTCCCCTTGTGGTCCTCCAATGTTATTTGTTAAAACTAAATATGAAACCCTGTGAATATGCATGGATTACCACCAGTTGAACAAGATGACCGTTAAAAACAAATATCCCCTTCCCTGTATAAACCAACTTTTTGACCAAGTAAAGGACGCAACTGTCTTCTCAAAAACGTGATCTCCGCATTGGGTATCATCAGATCATGATCAAGGAAGAAGATATTGCTGAAACTGCTTTCAGGATATGTTATGGTCATTATGAGTTTATGGTTTTACCTTTTGGTTTTACTAACGCCCCCTCTACCTTCATGTGTCTCATGAATAGCATTTTCCATCAGTTCTTAGATAAATTTGTATTAATTTTCATCAATGACATATTGATATATTCCTGGGATATGGAGGAGCATAAGCAACATCTTCGGATTGTACTACAGGTCCTCAGAGAACATCAATTGTACGCTAAGTATAGTAAATGTGACTTCTTTAAGGAGCAGATCAAATACTTGGGACACGTCATCACCAAGGATGGAATTGCAGTTGATTTGGAAAAGATAAGAACCATTATGGAGTGATTATATAAGATTTTTTATGGGTCTGGCTGGTTACTACCAAAGGTTTGTGGAGGGATTCTCTAGAGTGGCATATCCTATTACCTCACAAAAAAAACGGTGAACTTTCAAGTGGACCCCTGATTGTCAAAGGAGCTTTGATCAACTCAAATATCTTCTTATCACTGCACATTTTGAACATTGTTGATCCCAACAAGGAATATGTGGTTTCTACGGATGCTAGTAAGGAAGGAGTGGATGGCGTACATATGAAAGAAGGTAGGGTGGTGGCTTATGAATTTAGGAAACTGAAAGATTATGAAAAAAAATATTCACCATATGATTTGGAATTGACAACAATCATTCACGCCTTAAAAATGTGGCGAAATTATCTATTAGGTAAGAGACTTTTATTAATGACTTACCACCTTAGTTTGATTAATTATTTCAACCAGCCAACTTTAAATGTCAGGGAAGCTCATTGGGAAGACTGCCTAAGTGAATTCTATTTCGAAATCAAGCACATAAAAGGGAAGGAAAATCGAGTGGCAGATGCCTTAAGTTGAAAGGTAAGATGTCTATATGAAAAATTTCTTTTATTGAATCATGAACAACTTTTTTTGGGCAAATTCAAGAATCAACCATGCAAGATTCTACATATAGACACTTATGGTGGCAAGAAAAAATTTCTAACATTCATGAACAATAGTTGGGTTATGAAATAAATACAGAAAATTTATTAATTTATAGAAAAACAATATATGTGCCCAACCAGTAGCATATCAAAAATTTAATTTTGGATGAATACCACAATGTTCCCTATGCAGGTCATCCTAGATACCAAAAGATGATTTCTGCCTTGTGTAACGAATTCTTCTTGCCCATTATGAAGAAGGAAGTGGCATAATATTTAGCCAAACGCTTAGAGTCCAAGCAAGTCAAAGATGAGCACCAACACCCAGCAGGGTTACTTCACCCTCTGCCCATTCTAGAATGGAAATGGGAAACGATATCTATTGATTTCATCATCGGATTTCCTAAGTCAAGACAAAAAATGACTCCATCATGGTCATGGTGGAAAAGCTAAGCAAATGAGGTCATTTTATACATGTTAAGTCAACATATAGAGCAATTCAAATTGATAATATTTTTATGCAACACATTTTTAAACTACATGGGATTCCAAAAATGATCATTTGTGACCGACATCTAAAGTTTACATCAGCTTTATGGAAAGCCCTCTTTGAAGGTATGGGAACACAGTTGTACTTCAGTACAACTTATTAGTCGTAAACAGATTGGAAAATTGAATGAGTGAATCAAGTGATTGAGGAAACATTGCATGTTTATGTCATGCAATAGCCCACTAAATGGGAAGATTATCTTCACCTAGTAGAGTTTGCCTATAATAATGGGAACCATGCATCCTTACAAATGATCCCCTTCGAGGTACTATATGGGCACAAGTGCAGGACACCCCTGAGTTGGAGTGGACTAGAGAATAAGTTGTTGCTAGGACCAAACATGTTGGAAGAGATGGAGGAAATGGTGAAAATGGTAAGAGTCAATTTAAAAGATGCTCAGGACCGACAAAATAAATTTTCCGATCAAAAGAGAATATTTGGGAATTCCAAGTAGGGGACCATGTCAACATTCGAGTTTGAGCCAAGAAAAGTACCTTACAATGGGCCAGGTCTGCTAAATTAGCACCCCGATCATGTGGACCCTTTCAAATCCTGACTCGAATTAGACTAGTGGCTTATCAACTTGCCTTACCCAGTCACATTCATGTACACAATGACTTCCATGTCTCTCTACTTAAGAAGTATGTTTATGATGCTAAACATGTAATCAAGTGGCAAGACATCTAGGTAATATGTAGTTATGTTTATAGTTTCTTCCTAATAATATATATTTAACAAACTAATTTATACTCCACAATTTTATTTTATTTTATTTTTTTATTTTTTTTTTTATTTTTATTTTTTTCAGGTCAAACCGTGTTAGGATATTCCGACACGTAGGAATAGTTAAGTATAACTTGGTCTAGTATAGAGTTAGGTAGAGTGTGTTTCTTTACTATGTACATTTGGAACTTACAATCCAACGATCACGATATGTAGTGATCCGACGGTTCATTCTCTCCTCGGTATTATCGACACTTGATCTGTGGCTTGACACCCGATTGGTCCATGAATTCTCTTTAAAGCGCATGGAGGGTCATTTGAAGGTTCACCGTGCATGAGAGAAGCTTATGTAAATTTTCATTCTTTTATTAATAAATTGCCTATAGTAGCCACGTTGTCGCAGGCCGTCGACTGTTTCCGTCTCTGAGGGTTTTAACCATGTCAAAATACTGGTGTATTGATCTGTGATCTATTTGTGAGTGGTGTCCTTTTGGTGTTCTGTCTGAAGAACTTACCCTGTAAATTCCTACATGGTATCAGGCTATTTGAGGGTCGCGTCCATTGTTGATCCAAATCTGAAGCTGGTAGAACTGCATGCAACTGCCATCTCCTAGATCTGTTGTTTTTGACTGCTTTCGGGCCGAGAGGACTGCTCTGTTGTGTTGGGAGCATCTGTTCCAGTGAGGAACCCCTTTCGTTTCACGTGAAAAGGTTTCTGGTAGCCCTAACTGCATCATTTTTTAGATCTGGAGGTATACAATGTTTATTTGCAGTTTACTGTTATTTTCTCTCTGTTTATTTCGGTTTCAGTTTATTTAGCTATTTTTTTACCGGATCTATACCTTTCATTTTTGTGTATGCTCTTTGCCCTGCGACTCTGTGCGATCTGGGCAAATCAGAAACAGAAAGGAAGAATTTTTCTCATTTGTATGCTCTTTTCCCTGCACCTTAGTGTGATCTCGGAAAATCAGAAACATTGAGGAAAATATTTAGTTTCCGGGTAAAGCTAACTTTAAGCCGTAAGGCTTGTTTTTTTTCCATGTCCATGTTGGGTTTTGTGTTTTTGTTTTGTAGGGAGAAAAAAGAGCTTTCTCAAGCAAGCATGCTATCCAAAGCATCCGTGACTAAAAGAAAACAAACCCCCGCCGCCGCCCCCCCCCCTCTCTCTCTCTCTCTTTTTGTATAGCTCACTTGGTTCAAAGTTAATTTAAGAGAGTAGAGGTCTTGGGTTCAAATCTCTTTTTTGTTGAAAAACGAATGTTTTTTTTTCATTTCCGCACATTCCCGCACTTTGCGGAAGCCTTCATCAACTTTTTTTAAAAATGTCATAATTTCTTCATACGGAAGCCGTTTTCAGAACTATTTTTTTTGAACCAGCCTAATTTTTCGAGCTCTTTCCATTGGAACACTTAGTTTTGACATATCTAGCTTCATTTTCTATCAAAATGGAAAGTTCATGCCAAGTTATCCTTGACAACACCAACTACTTCCAATGGTGGTCCTACATTGTGGATTTACTTAGAAGTAAAGGTCTTTACCGAATCGCCATAGGCCAAGAAACCAAGCGAAAAGATGAAGAGAAAGCAGCCAAATGGGAGAATAGGCAAGATCAAGCACGTGGGTTGATAGGGATATCTATCTCTCCCGATCTTAGATTCCATATTGCTGAACTTGATACTCATGATAAAGCAATGGAGCAGCTTACTAAAGTTTTTGTAATAAAAAATGAACTTAGAGCCCATCAGCTTGAAAATGAGTTGCTTACATTAAACCCCACATTCCCGCACTTTGTCGGCGCCTTCATCAACTTTTTTTAAAAAGGTCATAACTTCTTCATCCGAAAGCCGTTTTCAGAACTGTTTTTTTTGAACCAGCCTAATTTTTCGAGCTCTTTCCATTGGAACACTTAGTTTTAGCATATCTAGCATCAGTTTCTGTCAAAATGGAAAGTTGATGCCAAGTTATCCTTGACAGCACCAACTACTTCTAATGGTGGTCCTACATTGTGGATTTACTTAGAAGTAAAGGTCTTTACCGAATCACCACAGGCCAAGAAACCAAGCGAAAAGATGAAGAGAAAGCATCCAAATGGGAAAATAGGCAAGATCAAGCACATGGGTTGATAGGGATGTCTATCTCTCCCAATCTTAGATTCCATATTGTTGAACTTGATACTCCTGATAAAGCAATGGAGCAACTTACTAAAGTTTTTGGAATAAAAAATGAACTTAGAGCCCATCAACTTGAAAATGAGTTGCTTACATTAAACCCCAATGATTTTTCATGCATTGAAGATTCCTTGTCCAAGTTCAAGACCATTAGACTTCTCTTGGAAGGTGTTAAGGTTAAGAAAGAAGATAGTGCCCTTATCTATTGCATTCTTACTAGGTTGGGACCAGCCTACTCTGTGTTTGTTTCCACCTTCCATTCTACAAGAGAAGCCTTCATTTCTCAAGGACATGACTACAAGCCCCCTTTCTTTGATTCTTTTTGTGATTCTTTAATAAGAGAACAAGAAAAACTCTTACACCTTGGTCTTCTTAATCTTGGAAACCCTTCTAAGAAAGCGTTAACTGCCCAGCAGCAACCAAATTCAAAGAATCCTAAGAAGTCGTATCCTAAAAGGAATGGTCCTAAACCAAACAAGGGTCCTAAGCAATTTCATCCTCAAAATGAAAAATCATTTCACCAGAATGATAAGGCAAATAAAAACAAAGGCAAGAAGACTGATAGACATTGCAACTTTTGTAATCGAGATTGGCACTTAGAATCTAAATGCTTTAAGAAGATCTTGGAAGCAGCAATGAAGAAGCATAACATCCATTTGGAGCACTCTTCAAATTCATCTTCAGGAATGGCACTTTCTGCATGTGGTTGTCAAGCATCTCGGTCTGGCTATGCACTAAATGTATCTTCTTCCTCTCATTTCATGAGTGGCTCACTGATTCTGGAGATTCCTATCACATGGCCAAAAACAAAGCCATGTTTTCTTCTTTAAATGATTGTAACACCAAAAATATATATGTTGGTGATGATAGATCTCTTAGTGTTGTAGGGACTGGAACTGTTCATATAGACAATGGTCAATTTAATGATGTATTATGTGTTACAACTTTATCCTGCAACCTTCTATCTGTATATCAGATAACTCATTCAGGTGAAGGTAAAATCGTTGAATTTTCACCTCACGATGTTGTAATTAAGGACCTAAGAGATCCTAGACAGATTTAGCTACTGGCATTGCTGATGATTCTACAAGGTTGTATAAGTTTCACAACTTTAGGTCATCAAATCTTCCCTCGGTATTTTTTGCTCATAATGATGAAGTGAGGAAACTTTGGCATGAGCGATTTGGTCACTTAAACTATCGCTCTCTTCAGAACCTATGTAAAGAAAATATGGTGACAGGTCTTCCCATGGTATCTTGTAGAGATGGTGTTTGTTCCGGATGTGTACTCGAAAAACATCATCGGAACAATTTTGAAAAACGTGCCTCTTGGCACGCCTCGGCCCCTCTACAGCTTGTGCATAGTGATTTAAGTGGTCCACTTTCAGTTGTTTCCTTCTCTGGCTACAAATATTTCTTAACTTTCATTGATGATTTCTCCAGACGCACTTGGGTATATTTCTTAAAACTCAAGAGTGAAGTATTTAACAAATTCTTGGCCTTTAAAGCCTTTGTTGAAAAACAATCTGGACATCAAATTCTTAAGCTAAGATCAGATAATGGCGGAGAATATGTTAAAAACGACTTCATCAACTTTTTCAC
>APFE031009133.1:0-29960 GCA_000404065.3 Pinus taeda
CCTGAAAGTTAGTGGGAGTAAAATTTGTTTTCTTGTTTTATATGTGGATGACATTATGCTAGCAACCAATGATAAGGGTTTGCTACATGAAGTAAAACAATTCCTCTCTAAAAAATTTGATATGAAGGATATGGGTGAGGCATCTTATGTCATTGGCATTAAGATCCATAGAGACAGATTTCGAGGCATCTTGGGTCTATCACAGGAAACCTATATTAATAAAATTTTAGAGAGATTTTGGATGAAGGATTGTTCACCGAGTGTAGCTCCCATTTTGAAGGGTGATAGGTTCAATTTGAACCAATGCCCGAAGAACGACTTTGAAAGAGAACAAATGAAGAACATTCCATATGCTTTTGCTGTCGGAAGCTTAATGTATGCTCAAGTCTGCACTAGACCTGACATTACATTTGTTGTGGGAATGTTGGGACGATATCAGAGTGATCCAGGTTTAGACCACTGGAGAGTTGCAAAGAAAGTAATGAGGTACCTTCAAGGAACCAAAGACTACATGCTTATGTATAGACGAACAAACAACTTGGAAGTAATTGGCTACTCAGATTCTGACTTTGCTGGATGTGTTTATTCACGCAAATCAACATCAGGTTACATTTTTATGATGGTCGGTAGAGCTGTATCATGGAGGAGTGCCAAGCAAACCTTGATTTCCACTTCCACTATGGAAGCCGAGTTCGTCTCCTGTTTTGAGGCTACTTTACAGGGTGTATGGCTTAAGAGTTTCATTTCTGGGCTTAGAATTATGGATTCTATCTCTAAGCCATTGAGAATATATTGTGATAATTCAGCTGCTGTTTTTATGGCTAAAAACAACAAAAGTGGGAGTCGAAATAAACACATCGACATTAAGTATTTAGCTATAAGGGAACGTGTTAAAGAAAAGAAAGTGGTCATTGAGCACGTCAGCACTGAGTTGATGATCGCTGATCCTTTGACTAAGGGCATGCCACCATTTAAATTCAAGGATCATGTAATGAATATGGGACTTGGTTCCATTATGTAGTTTCTCATTGTATGGACAATGTTATTTTAATGAAATTCTTAATTATTGTGATGTTTTTTCTCATATTTATGTGCACCTTAAGTTGATTTGAGAAAATTCAATTAAGAAGGACCAAGAATAAACATAAGGTTTATTCATTAAGAAATTGTTGCCACATAAATTATAATAAGAATAAATACATAGTAATACATCGAAGATAATACTCGTCATTAGAGGACTTATCGCCATGATTCATGTATCTATTAGTTTATACAGATTATCAATGGGTTTTAAGTTGAGACATTAAGTTTCGAAGTATGGACCAAGTGGGAGAATGTTAAGCTCCATTAAATTTTACCAACTGCTGCCTATAGTTATGGCAGTAAACTATAGTCTTTCCTTAATTTCTGGAAACCAACTGCATTAATTTCCTTAAATTAAGGAAATCAACTGCAGTTAATTAATTTTCTTGTTGGGAGCTTCTGAAGTGGTCCATTACTCCATATGGAGTTCTCTACCTTGATCTGTGGAACACCTGACACATAGCCATTAGAAGCTTGATGGAAGCTTGGCTATAAATTCATCTGTTTGGTCCCCAGGCTAGCATCTCAATCCCCTTCAGTTTTTACACCATCTAGCTGAGAGAGCAGAGCTTGGAAGTGCCTTCAGACTTTCTGTATTCTTTTCTTTTGCTTAGAAGAAGCTGGAGTGTTGTTTCAGTAAAGAAAGCAAGTGGACTGTGGTTTGCAGCAAGATCGTTATCAATGGCTAGAGGTCATCTATTTTTACTGGGCATTAAGCCTTCATTCCAGTTTTATGATTCTTTATGTTTTTCCGCATATAGAATCATTGTTTTAAATTTAACACACCATGCATACTGCAAACGTTAATAACCCCACTGCTCTGTCCTGTACGTGGCCTGAGCAGGCTGTCCAGTCTCATCTACCTACTTGATAACCTCGCCCCAATGGACGGTGCATTATACCTTCCGTGAACCAACGGTGGCGATCTCCTCGGGGTTGACGTCTTCTTCGGATTGCAATGAGCGCAACCCCATTGGGAGGGAAGCTTCTGGCGGAACCTGCTCCAGTTCGGCTCATCCTTCAGCAGCTCCATTCTGTTGGTGCACAGAACCATGTCATTGCCAACGTTATCGCTTCAGTGTCAGTATTTGGCAGCAAATATGACTTACAGTTAATTTGTGTTTTGTTTATTGTTGCGTATCTACCTTCCTACAATGAAGTTGTAAGGGTTTGTATGCAACCGTAGCTCTAATCGTAAATTTTCTTATGCGGGTTCATGTTTTTCGCAGAATGTTTAGGCAACTTACTTTTAGTCAATCCAGAAGGAGAGGAGCTCCTTCAGCATCGGCCTTGACTTCTTTTCTAGGTAAGATTTACCATGTATTTGACATGCTTCCTCGCTGGGTTTTCATTCTTGAAAAATATATTGGTTCTGGCTCTTATGCCTTAACGTTATTGTTTATATTGCATGTACATCGAATGTTCAGGGTTTTAGAGGGTATTCACCTTGTTGGGTGGAATCGCCTTCAGGCTACTCTTAATGTCTTCCTCTGTAAGAGTTAGGATTTTAGTGGCTTCTCACCCATGATGGTGCTGCTATCCCCGATTTACCCAATTATTTTGCTAAGTTAATTATGTATGTAAGGATTTATCGGCTGTAAAACTGTAAGTATAAATTTTCCAGTTATAATATTCTGGTGCGACTGTACAAGTGCCCGCTTGGTTAATTTTCTCTATGAATTAAACGTTTGTGTATATATATATATGGGTCTTCGGATTTACCTCTCATAAGTTACTGCTCTTATGTTTGTTTTCCGGTTAATGAGATTTGTGCGCAGAGGGTTATGGTTTATTCTGAAAGGTGGCTTTGAGCCATCATACAACTCAGTTCATTGTCATTATATTTATTCTTCATTAAAATGTCATATAAAGAGTTTCGCATTAAACCCTTTAGGGCTTTCCCCCTCCACGCCATTCTACATGGTTTATCGTTGTATTTAACTAGTGTGAAACATCACCAAACAGGGTTGGGGTTTATTTTAATTTCTCTTTATCCACTATTCTCTCAGTGGGATTGTTCACGGGTGTCAAGTTTTCTAAAAATTTATATAGTGGGTTTCACCCCTGGTAAGTTCTAAATTGACGAGAGAGGATTTATTTTAAGTATTCGGCCTTGGAGTCCCATTGGGTCCCCTCTGGGCTCAAGTCCCCGATAACCTGGATGAGGCCAAGGTTTTTTTAAATTCTTGTAATTTGTTACCCTATACATGCGCACATTTGTTCATTTTCAGTATTAGCAGTTCGTGTATGAGATTCTCGGCTCTTCTATATTATTTCGTCTTGCCTATACTTTCTCAAAAAGCAAGAATTTGTAAAATTTATCCCTCGAGGCCTATTATATGTTCACCAGATACGGTTCTATTTACTTCTGTGTATTTCTTTTGTTTAAAAAGAATGGTACAGTACTATATATTTTTTCCTGTTATTTCCTGCATGTGTTAAAACTGTAGCGTCAACTCTTTACAATCCTTCCAGATTTTAAAATCGTCTTTGAAAGAATGGAACAAAACTATATGTTATTTCTTGTATATCGTAGTACTGTAGTGTTAACTCTTTACAGCTCTTCCAGAATTTTAATTAGTCCGTTTAAAAAGAGTGGAACAGAACTATATGCTTTTCACATTATTCGTGTATATGGTAGTATCTGTAATGTCAACTCTTTTCAATTCTTTCAGAGTTTCAAATGGTCAATACCGAGTTTTACCACCTTTAAATAGAAGTTATATTCATAGTGGGAAGGTGTTGAGGACATAAAAATAAAATAGGCGAAATATGCCATATCCTGATCCACAGTAAGATAATTTTCCTACAGGCAGATATAGTTTTCAATAGTCATTATTTCCTCTGCGTTTATGAAATATCAATTTCTGTCATTAAATGTGCATCTAGATTTTCTTTAAAATAAAACTCACTATAGCTCCTATTAAGAGAACCTTCTGTATGCACAATCACTTCTACGCAGTCATCATATCAACAATTTACTAGAGAGTATCTCATACTGGTTGTAGCTAGTCACACCACCCGACCGCGAGGTTGTATTTTGAGACCAAATCTCCCCCCTAGCTCTCTTGCAGGATCACTATGCTCAGCAAGAATGATTGCACTTTGTGCTTGGCTATCTGGTCCTCACCAGACTTAGCCTTCTTTTCCTTTGCCTGTCCCTACAACGCAGATTTTGCCTCCCCTCCCCTCTTTTTCTCTGGAAGCCCCTCCAGTTAGGGGAGGTAGTTATGATTGCAGTTACAGCAACCATCTTTTCCCAACTTCCTTCTCAAGAATTTGCCCACACTTCAGAGAAAACATTTTTTTTTTAATAAGAAATAATAAAATGATTATTAAATCTCAAACAAATAATAATTTCATATTCAGTTTTGTATTTTACCACAGTAAAATCCTCTATTTACATTATCCCGGGGCATAACATCTCCCCCTCCTGAAATGGGACATCGTCCCGATGTCCTTTTTCGATGAACAACCCTGGGTAAGCTTGTTTCATGAGCTCTTCATCTTCCCAGGTGGCCTCGTCAGACCCAAAGTGATGCCACTGCACTTTAATTTGGGTAATAGCCCGCGTCCGCAACATTACTTCTCTCCGGTTGAGGATGTTCAGTGGTTCGACCAAGATTTCTCCTTCCAGTTCGACCTGCAACAGGTAACATCCTAAATCAGTTTTCTTTTAAAAGAAAAACACTTAGACTAAGTTACCGGAGATAATTCTCACCTGTATATCCTGCCATCTGATTACATGTTTAGGATCATAAACATATTTTTTCAACATAGAAACATGGAAAACATTGTGGACTTGTATGTGACTTGGCAAAGCGAGCTGGTAAGCTACCAGCTCAATTCTTGCTAAGGCCTGGAATGGTCCACAAAATCGAGGTGCCAACTTAGTGCACCCGTTCCATTGTAGTGTGCTCTTTTTTGCTCGAATTCTTATATACACATGATCACCGACTTGGTATTCCTTGAATTTTCTTTTCCGGTCAGCAAAGTTCTTTTGCCTGTCCTGAGCCGCTTTTAAATTGGACCATACCTTCTTAACCATTTCCTCCATTTCCTTAAACATTTCGGGCCCTAACATCAATTTGTCTGCTTGTCCACCCCAGCTTGCAGGTGTGCGACACTTTCGCCCATAAAGTACTTCAAATGGGCTCATTTGCAGTGATGTATGATAGCCATTATTGTACGCAAACTCGACCAAGTGCAGGTAATCTTCCCACTTGGTTGGTTACTACATCACATATGCCTTTAACATGTCCTCCACCCCCTGGTTCACCCATTCGGTCTGTCCGTCAATCTGAGGGTGATATGCTGTACTGAAATACAACTGAGTCCCCAATTCTACAAATTTTTTTTTCCAAAAGACCGATGTAAATTTTACATCGCG
This sequence comes from Pinus taeda, assembly GCA_000404065.3. NCBI lineage: Eukaryota > Viridiplantae > Streptophyta > Pinopsida > Pinales > Pinaceae > Pinus > Pinus taeda. The sequence continues at coordinate 5,474 of APFE031009133.1, forward strand.
GTCTGAAATTATTATTCTTGGTAACCCATGCAACCTAAATATGTTTTGCATAAAAATATGAGTGATCTGTATGGCTCTGTAAGTAGATTGCACATGTATAAAATGCGTTTATTTACTTAATTTGTCTACCACCACCATGATGGAGTCATTATTCTTCCTTGTCTTAGGCAACCCTGTTATAAAGTCCATAGAAATAGTTTCCCACTTCCATTTCAGAATGGGAAATGGTTGCAATAACCCCACCGGGTGTTGATGCTCTGCCTTAATTTGTTGGCACTCCGAACACCGTGGCAAATACTCAGCCACATTCTTCTTCATACCTGGCCAGTGGTATTATTTTCAAAGTGTTGTGATCATTTTCTGATATCCTGGGTGTCTAGCATAGTGACCTTTATGAAATTCATCCAAAATCAAGTTTTTAATGTTGTTTTGATTGGGCACATATAGCCTTTTCCAGTAACATCCACCTCATAACCTTGCTGATTTCCTTTGCTAGTTGACTGTTGTACTTGTTGTTTTATTTGTTGATATACAGTATCTTGTTCTACTACTTTTTTAATCATCTCTTCGAAGGGGCTTTTCCATTTACTACAGGAAATTTCATATAAACATTGTAATTTCCGACTTAGAGCGTCCACCACCCGGTTTTCTTTCCCCTTCAAATGTTTGATTTCAAAATCAAAACCACTTAGGAAATCCATCCACCGTGTTTGCCTAGCATTTAAAGTGGGCTGGCTAAAATAATTGGTCAGACTGTGGTGGTCTGTTAATAATAAAAATTTTCTTCCCATAAGATAATGTTGCCACATCTTTAAGGCGTGTATGACAGCTGCCAATTCTAAGTCATAAGCAGAATATTTCTGCTCATGTTCCTTTAGTTTCCTTGACTCGTAAGCAATTACCTTCCTTTCTTGCATCAACACGCCTCCCACACCTTCCTTACTTGCATTAGTGCACACCACATAGTCCTTATTAGGATCAGCTATGCTCAGAATGGGTGCGGTGGTGAGCAGATGCTTAAGCTGCTCAAAACTTTGTTGGCATTCTAGGGTCCATCTGAAGGCTCTTCCTTTTTTCTATAAAGAAGTGATAGGATATGCTACTCTTGAGAATCCTTCTACAAATCGTCTGTAATAGCCAGCTAACCCCATTAATGATCTAATGTCTGCCACATCTTTAGGTACTGGCCACTCCATTATTGTCCTTATCTTTTCGGGATCCACCGTGATCCCTTCTTTTGTGATTACATGCCCCAAATATTGTATTTCTTCCTTGAATAAGTCGCATTTACTGAACTTAGCATATAACCAGTGTTCTCGGAGAGTTTGTAGTACCAATCTGAGATGTTCTCGATGCTCTTCCATAGTTCGGGAATATATCTGTATATCATCAATAAAGATAAGCACGAATCTATCCAAGTACTAATGTAATATGTTGTTTATTAAACACATAAAGGTTGCGGGTGCATTGGTTAACCTAAAAGGTAGCACCACAAACTCATAATGCCTGTATCTTGTTCTAAAAGCAGTCTTAGCTATGTCTTCCTCCTTAATTCGGATTTGGTGATATCCTGATCACAAATCAATCTTGGAGAATACTGTTGCCCCTTTCACCTGATCAAAAAGATCATCAATCCGGGGTAAAGGATACTTATTCTTGATTGTCAATTTATTCAACTGACGGTAATCTACACACATACAAAGGGTCCCGCCTTTTTTTTTGACAAACAATACCGGGGCTCCCCAAGGAGACACACTAGGGCGAATATAGTTTTTGTCTAACAGCTCATGTAACTACATCTTTAGCTCTGTCAATTCTGGTGTGCTCATTCTGTAAGGTGCTCGGGATACCGGGGCCGCTCCAGGCACCAACTCGATAGTAAATTCTATATCTCATTTAGGTGGTAGCCCGGGAATCTCTTCCAGGAACACATCTACAAATTCTTGCATCACCGGAATGTTTTCCAAGGCAGCTATTTTGTCCTTTGAGTTAGCATAGCCCACTTGGATGGCATCAATTTGACATCCCTTCCTAATGAATTATGCTAACTGAGAGGCAGTTATTAGCCAACCTGCATTGGCCGCTTAATCCCTTGCATCTCTTGCCTTACTCCAAATTCATCTCTATAATAAATAGTTTTTGTTTTGCAGTTGACTAAAGACTAGTGTTTCTCTAGCCAGTCCATACCGATTAGGACATCAAGGAACCAAGGGGAAACACATTTAAATCTGCCATCACTAGCTGTCCTGCTATCTTTAAAGAGCAGTTATTGACTTTTGCAAGCACTCGTCTCTTGGCCCCTATGGCCAACTGTACTAGCCACGGGTTCTTGAATTTAACATGTTGCAATTTACACTACTCTACAACCTTAGGACTAATATAAATTAATGTGGATCCAGGATAAATTAAAATAGTTACATTATGGTCTGAAATTTTACCTTCGAATTCCACCATGGTTGGCTGGTACTCCGCCTGACGATCGTCTAGGGCTGCATTAATCCTTGGTAGGCTACATCCTATATCGTGGACTGTCGATGCTTCATGGATCTGGGATACCTGTTCGGTTCCCTTTTGTTGAGGGCAGTTTTTGACGTAGTGAGGCCCACCATAACCCCAACATTACACTGGAGGCCTTGCTGACCCTTTGTTGTCTAACTTTATAGATTGTTCATCGATTCGAGACTCACTGGTTGGCTTGGACCTAAGTGAATTTTTTTGTACATTTCTTCTATTTTTCCCCTTGCCAACACCCTTGTTACCATCACTGCAATTCCCTTTATTGTTTCCAGCCAACTTATTACTTCTCTTATCATTCCGTCTTTTACCTAGAATTTCTCCCTTTTGTTTACTCTGCTGGTAACAAATCCTGGCTTTATGTATTGCTTCTTCCATGGTCTTTGGATTGTCAAACTCAATCCTTTCCCGCATATTTAGAGGTAAACTATTGACAAACCTCTGCACTTTAGCTTTTTCCTCTCTAATATAAGGCACGTAACGAAGCAATGAAGTAAAACGAGTGATAAATTCGTCCATGGTCTACTGTCCCAACCGCAGGTCATGGAATTCTCTTGCCTTTTCGTCATAAAAACGCTTGGTCAGATATCTTTCCTTAAAGTACCTTTGAAATTTCTCCCAGGTTATGTTTCGTTCGCTTACTCCTCTTACGATCTTAACTTCTTCCCACCACAGGGTGGCTTTTCCTTGTAATTGGAAGATGGCCAGTCATTCCTTGAGTTTATGATCGTATTAATATAGCTGGAAGTATTTATTCATATTAATCAACCACACCTCAGCTGCTTCTTCTTGTTCTCCATCAAAGTGCGGCGGCTTGATCTTACGAAATTCCCCTTGCAACTCTATCCGCTGCCTTTTTTATGTATGTTGTTTGGATGCATTATCAGATCATTCCTCCTCCCTTCCTTCTGATCCCTCAGGTTCTATGTGGTGATTCTGCTCTTCTGACATTCTTTGCTGCTCAGCACTGGGATTTGCTAGGTGTTGATTATGTTTATTGGACAGGCTTTTTATAATCCTCTCCTGCTCCATAGTTAACCTTGCATTGTACTCCCGTAGTTGGGCCATTTCATTTTTCAACTCTTGTATTGTCTCCAGTATTTCCGGATTTGTATTGCGAGCTTCCTCACCAAGCTATACCCATAACTCAAGGTTATTCTTCGGACCAATTGTAGGTCCCTGACCCACCCCAAACCTGCGTGACACATTGTTTGTTCTTCTCATGCCGTCAATCTTCTGTTTCCTGTACTTAGCATAAGAAAAGTATCAGGAAAAGAAACAAAAATAGAAGGTCAGCGCATTAACTTTTTTTTTTTTTTAACTTCTCAATAAAGGTGGAAAAACAAAAATAAAATGAATACACTTTATCTGCTCATTTCCCAGAGGCCACATTTTTTGAAACTTGGCTCTGATACCACTTGTAATGTCTCCACTAAAAAAAAAAAGATTTACAACACCTATATTAATTCACCTCTTGGAATTCACGCAGTTCTAATTTCAATAAAATCAGTGTATTAACGGTTGCCTTTAAAAACTATGGTTTAGTTTCACGCTGGAGGTCCACGCGAATTGCATTTGGATTCCACTATTGCGTTTACACTATTGTCATCACGTGGCACAACATGCATACTGCATTTGTTAATAACTCCACTACTTCGTCCTGTACTTGGCCTAAGTAGGTTGTCCAGTCTGATCTACCCGCTTGATATCCCCGCCCCAATCGACGGTGCATTATACCTTCCACGAATCGATGGTGGTGATCTCCTCAGGGTTTACCTCTTCTTCGGATTGCAATGAGTGTGACCCCATTTGGACGGAAGCTTCCGGTGGAACCTGATCCAGTTTGGCTCATCCTGCAGCAGCTCCATTCTGCTGGTACACAGAACCATGTCATTGCCGACATTGTCACTTCAGTCTCAATATTTGGCAGCAAATATGACTTACAAGTAATTTGTGTATTGTTTATTGTTGCGTATCTACCTTCCTACAATGAAGTTGTAAGGGTTTGTATGCAACCGTAGCTCTAATCGTAAATTTTCTTTTGCGGGTTCATGTTTTTTGTAGAATGTTTGGGCAACTTGCATTTGGTCAATCCAAAAGGAGAGGAGCTCCTTCAGCATCAGCCTTGACATCTTTTCTGGGTGAGATTTACCACGTATTTGATGTGCTTCCTAGCTGGGGTTTCAGCCTTGAACATTATATTGGTTTTGGATCTTGCTTGTTAATGCCTTAACGTTATTGTTTATATTGCATGTACATCGAATGTTCAGGGTTTTTGAGGGTATTCACCTTGTCGGCTGGAATCACCCTCAGGCTACTCTTAATGTCTTCCTCTGTAAGAGCCAAGATTTTAGTGGCTTCTCACCCACGATGGTGCTGCCATCCCTGGTCTACCTAATTCTTTTGCTAAGTTAATTATGTATGTAAGGGTTTATTGGCTATAAGCCTATAAGTCTAAATTTTCTGGTTATAATACAACCTTCTGGTGCGATTGTACAAGTGCACCCTTGGTTAATCTCCTCTATGCATTAAACGTTTGTGTATATATATATGGGTCTTCGGATTTACCTCTCATAAGTTATTGCTCTTATGTTTGTTTTTTGGTTAATGAGATTTGTGCGCAGAGGGTTATGGTTTATTCTGAAAGGTGGCTTTGAGCCATCATACAACTCGATTCATTGTCGTTATATTTGTTCTTCATTAAAATGTCATATAAAGAGTTTCTCATTAAACCCCTTAGGTCTTTTCCTCCTCGACACCATTCTACATGGTTTATCGTTGTATTTAACTAGTCTGAAACATCACTAAAGAGGGTTGGGGTTTATTTTAATTTCTCTCTATCCACTATTCTTTCAATGGGATTGTTCACGACTGTCAAGTTTTCCGAAAATTTATATAGAGGGTTTCACCCCTGGTAAGTTCTAGATTGACGAGAGAGGATTTATTTTAAGTATTCGGCCTCAGATTCCCATTGGGTCCCCTCAGGGCTCAAGTCCCGGATAACCTGGACGAGGCCAAGGGTTTTTTAAATTCTTGTAATTTGTTACCCTATACGTGCGCACAGTTGTTCATTTTCAGTATTAGCAGTTCGTGTATGAGGTTCTCATCTCTTCTATATTATTTCGTCTTGCCTGTACTTTCTCAGAAAGCAAGAATCTGTATAGTTTAGCCCTCGAGGCCTGTTATATGTTCACCAGATACGGTTCTGTTTACTTCTGTGTATTTCTTTTGTTTAAAAAGAATGGTATAGTACTATATATTTTTTCCTGTTATTTCCTGCATATGTTAAAACTGTAGCGTCAACTCTTTACAATCCTTCCAGAGTTTAAAATCGTCTTTGAAAGAATGGAACAAAACTATATATTATTTCTTGTATATGGTATTATTGTAGTGTTAACTCTTCACAACTCTTCTAGAATTTCAATTAGTCGGTTTAAAAAGAGTGGAACAGAACTATATGCTTTTCCCATTATTCTTGTATATGGTAGTATCTGTAATGTTAACTCTTTTCAATTCTTTCAGAGTTTCAAATGGTCAATACCGAGTTTTACCACCTTTAAATAGAAGTTATATTCATAGTGGGAAGGTGTTGAGGACATAAAAATAAAATAGGCTAAATATGTGATATTCTGATCCACAGTAAGATAATTTTCCTACAAGCAGATATAGTTTTCAATAGTCATTATTTCCTCTGCATTTATGAAATATCAATTTCTCTCATTAAATGTGCATCTATATTTTCTTTAAAAGTAAATTAACTGTAGCTCCTATTAAGAGAACCGTCTGTATGCACAATCACTTCTACGCAATCATCATATCAACAATTTACTAGAGAGTATCTCATACCTGAGTGCTTTTAATTAAGTATCTCCACAGAGAGAAGTCACCTCTAGTTGTAGCTAGTCACACCACCCGACTGCGAGGTTGTCTTTTGAGACCAAATCTCCCCCCTAGCTCTCTTGCAGGATCATTATCCTTAGCAAGAATGATTGCACTTTTTGCTTGGCTATCTGGTCCTCACTAGACTTAGCCTTCTTTTCCTCTGCCTGTCCCTACAACGTAGATTTTTCCTCCCCTCCCCTCTTCTTCTCTGGAAGCCCCTCCAGTTAGGGGAGGTAGTTATGATTGCAGTTACAACAACTGTCTTTTCCCAACTTCCTTCTCAATAAGTTGCCCACACTTCAAAGAAAACATTTCTTTTTTTTTTAATAAGAAATAATAAAAAGATTATTAAATCTCAAACAGCTAATAATGTCATATTCAGTTTTGTCTTTTACGAAAGTAAAATCCTCTATTTACATTATCCCGGGGCATCACAGAATCATACCTAATTTTGGGTAATGGGAAAATAATCAAGGTGAGTAATTGCACGCAACATTTTACAATTAGAATTTCTGGGTTTAGGCCAAAGATTAACTGTGATTAGTTTGGCAGGGGTGAGCCATAAATTTTTTGAACCTTACCCATTTGGAGCTGCTTCCTATTGTCAACGGAAGGGACATCAACGGAAATGTAAGCACCCCTGTTGATTCAAGGTAATCCATTTTCCACATTTCACCCCATGTTGTGCTGAAAGTCATTTTTTCATTTGAATTTATCAAATTCCTTGAAGTGGTTATTTTTAATTAAATTAAGTCACATATATTTTAATTTTGAATTAAACATTAAATTTTATGAAAGTAAATTATTTGTACCAAAAAAAAATTAAGAGTGACATTTGTATCTTTAATAATCAGTTATAAATTTTGTAAAGTAATTAAACTAGCATTTGCACCAGATGTTGCAAAGGAAACGTCGTAAGGCATAAATTGAAGAACACAAATACAAAAAAATAATACTTTGATAACTGTCTCGCCTTCCCATTCATGCACTGTTTAATGATTGGCTTCTGCTGCTTATGAATCTTGGCGTTGATTTCCATTTTTGACTCTGATTTCTTTCTTGAGAGGTAATTAGAATTGGGTATGGGATGTTACACCATACTAATTCCAATATGGGAGATTCCAATCACGTTCCAACACATTTTTTTAAAATGTGGATATGACAAAAGGTTGTTGTGGAAGGTGTTGATTGTATATGGGAAATTTCTTGATCTTTGTATATAATTATAATGTTGATAGATAGGTCTACTAAGTGGTTCCAGTTAATGGGGCATTGATTTGAGCGTTCAATATATTTTTATTCTTTATCAAAGTATTCTTTTGTTGTATTTGTGTTCTTCAATTTATGCCTTACGGGGTTTCCTTTGCAACATTTGGTGCAAATGCTAGTATAATTCCTTATAATTATTGCTTTTACCATTTATAATTCTTTCATATAGATCTGCTTATATCCAAATTAACACACTTTGTAAAGTTTATTTATACTAATTGAAATTAGTTCACACCTCTCATTAACTTAATTTCACACCTCTCATTAACTTTTTAATTAAATTTTATATGGAGTCGAATTTTTTAAGGTTAATGTTTAATTTATCCAATTTTGTTGTTTTGTTAGATAAAAATAATTAAACGAAATATGAGTTTGATGTAAACCAAATTGAATAAAAACTATTTAAAATATTGTTTCTACTAAGCCCATACTTTCATTTAAATATGTTTTTGACGCAATTTACTCTTCCATAAATTCGACTATTCTAGAATCACATTAATTGTTAATTTTCTAATTTCATAAACTCAAATGTGATTCTCAAAATTTGAATACACAACCTAAAAGCATGATAAATGTATAAAATTAATTCATATTATAAAATTAATATGAATTACTGTGAGTATATTTTCAAGATAAGAAAAATTCCCAATATGATATTTATGTAAGCTTATATAGTGAATAAATATCAAGCTTATATATTGAATAAGTATCATCCTACATAGAGATGTGCAAAAGCATAATCGTGGTTACAACTTTTCACGATATTCCCAACTCATTGCATAATGAACTAATGTTGGATTTGGGATTGAACTATAATAATAAAGTTTTAAAATTTGGAATTGTTTTGTTGCAAAAACACTGGTTTGAAAGATAAATATTTATTATAATGTTAATTAATTTGGATATTTCTTATTATTATTAAATTATAATGATAACAATAATAATTATCTTTCATACCTACATAATTTTAGTAGATAATAATACTTAATTTATTGTGATAAAGTCCAAGTGAATGTTATGACACTAATATTTTATTAATATGATTAATATAATTCTAAAATATGTTAGAATTTGATTTTATTATTAATTGATATTAGAATTTAAAATCCAATTATAATAAGAAATTGTTACTAATTTCCCTTTCAATAATATGATTTTAACACATACATAATTGTAACAGCAATTGCAATTACATTTACATTTACATTTTTTTTTGTTACAAATTGAATCTTGTATTTGGTCATCCATAACATAGTTAGAGGTACTCTTGATAAAAATATGGTAAATTCATTTGATACGATTAATTAATTAATTAAATATCACAATGCTTATTTTTATCAACAATCACAATCATATTTACAATTTTTATTTATTCTTAAAAATTGGTATCTTGTATTTAGTAATCTGCTTTATAGATATTTTCTCAAAAAACTTATATAAATTTATTTAATACAAGTAAATATTTAGATATTATAATAATTAATAAGTTGAATGTTATATTTTCAAATTATGTTTTATTAGTTTGAGTAATTTTGTATATTAATTTATTATATTGTTGATTTTTTTTTTAACTTTAACCTTTTTACTTTACTATTACACGGTCACATAATTATTTATTTATTATTTATGTTTATTTATTTATTTATTTTTTATTTTTTTTTTCTGTAAAAAGCATTTGATTAGTGGCAACTGTACAATTGTATGACGTTGTCTGTCTCATATGATTTTCTGATTTGACAGTACCCATCACTTAATAAACTATTTAGTATTTGGTGACATGGCTATAGTTTATAAGTTTAACTCCTCGGTTGTACTAGAGTTATTCGATACAACCAGAATAGTGTGATTATGTTTCAATTTATTTAATACAATACATATTTATGTTTTTTTCATGGATCTTCCATTACTTGTTTATTTATCTGCACTGTATCTGTTCAGTTTTCCCTATATTTGCTAAGTTCTCTGTATCGAAAATGAGGGTTCTCGGCCCTGATGTGACCCTGGATTCCAACTTGTAAATTGGTTCAAATGAATGATTTTTTGGAAGGTCTGTTGTAGAGATTTCTTTTAATTACATTTGGGCTTTGGTGAACAATTAACAGAGTCGCGCTTCCAAAATGAAGCTTAAGGGTTTTTCTCATTTTCTGGTTTTCAATCATTCTGTGGGTTTTGCTCTCCATTAGCATTTCGAGGATTGTCGTTTGTTTGAAAGTTTTCCTTTGTTAAATAAGAGCGCTCCTTTGTTTTCTTAATGGTTTCACTTATGAGCGTTGAGGGCTTAGTTCCCACTAAGACCTCCGAGCTCCCTGATACGCTGTTCTATTTCATTCCGCTATTTGCACTTAAAAGTGTAAGGGGTTTTGGCTACAGTTTATAAGTTTAACTCCTCGATTGTATTACAGTTATTCGATACAACCAGAACAGTGTGTGATTATGTTTCGATTTCTTTAATACGATACATATTTAAATTTTTTGCATGGATTTGCCATTACTTGTTTATTTATCTGTACTGTATATGTTCAGCTTTCCCTATATTTGTTGAGTTCTCTGTATCGAAAATGAGGGTTCTCGGCCCTGATGTGGCCTTGGATTCCAACTTGTAAATTGGTTCAAATGAATGATTTTCTAGAAGGTCTGTTGTAGATATTTCTTGTAATTACGTTTGGGCTTTGGTGAATAATTAACAGAGTCACGCTTCCAAAACGAAGCTCATGGGTTTTTCTCTTTTTCTGGTTTTCAATCCTTCCGTGGGTTCCGCTCTCCATTAGCGTTTCTGGGATTAATAAATAGTATAATTTGTCAGTTGGCATCCGCCAACAACTTTTACTTCCTTTTACAGTACCTTTAGCAAAAACAGTGGGTCGTGTGACCTTTTAATTTTTAATGTGAGCTGTGTACATGTAGTATTCCAACTAAAATCAGAACATCACCTAATATAGTGTTTTTTCCATCCCCTTGTAGAAAGTATGTTTTCCTTCATGGTACCCTTAAAATTATCTTGATTACCGATTCTCCGAAATCGACAAATAATTATGTCAAATAAATGACTGCACCTATGTCTATTTAATTTTTTCCTTCATATTACTCAACTTATGTTGATTGCTGATTCTAGGCAATCGATAAATAATTATGTTAAATAATTGACTATATTTATATTTGTCACTCTGATTTTTTAATATTCAAAGAATCAACCATCAACCAAAAAAATACCTTACATAATACCATCATGGCCTAATACCATCATTGTCGTACAAATTTTAAAAATTATCTATGCGAATTGGATATGAGATGAATATAACTCGGATATCTTAATCACTTCAATATATCAAAGCTACCTTTGAAAACATCCAGTCTCACGTTGTAGAGAGAACTTAGGTCAATATTAAACAACTCAACATTATTGGTCAATATTTAAAATTTCAAGTCACGAAATGGTTAATGCCAGGGTCTTCTCCCACTCTTGGCACGTGCAGTTTGAATGTAATGGAATCTGAAGATTGCTTTCACTACATCATGTTTAAATGTAAGGTTCTACTAGGAATAATCCAAATGTTTGTTACCTCCAAAGAAATTGCAAGAAGGAAAACTTATTTTAATCAAAATAATAGAAAAGACACTATGTTATAAGCCGACATCCGTTGATTGCTGATTTTCCGAATAATGGGAAATTTGAAATCAGAAATACATGGGGGGGTCAATTATTTTACTGTTCTTATGGCTTAATATTCACGAAATCAGTAAGCTTGACTGTTTTGATTGCTTAATATTCAAGAAGCTGATTTTCCGAATAATAGGAAATATGAAATCAGAAAAACATGGGTGCAGTCAATTATTTGACTCTTCTGATAGCTTAATATTCAGGAAATCAGTAAGCTTGACTGTTTTGATTGCTTAATATTCAAGAAATTTGTAAGCTTGATTGTTCTAATTTCTTAATATTTAGGAAATCAGTAAGCTAAGGTCATAAAGCAGATCCACAGTCTGGTCATCCAACTTGACCTTTGACGAGAAAAAATACAAATAACAATCACTAATAGTAGCCCTTGACCAGTTCAACTTAGCTTTTCAAAGTTATGTCCTCTGTATCAATAAATTGAGCGTTTGTTAGATTCCACTGTTTTCCCTTATTAGTAGCTTTGATTATTTAATATAGAGACAAGGTGATGTGCTTTATTATCAATTTTAAGCTTTTTTTATTAAATTTGAGTAATGTCTAAATGTAGACTAAGTTAATAATTTTAGAAATACTAAAAAGTTAGAATGGTTAGTTTACATTATTCATTTAAAAAAAACAAAACAAATTAAAAATTTGTTTATTTTTGCTTTGACCTTATTTGTTATTTTATTTCAATTTAGTTAAAAATAACTTTATTGTAGGTAATCACATTTTTTTCATTAATATCATCTACTTCAACAAGAATAATTAACAAATCTCCCAATATTATAAGAATTATATTAAGGATAAAATTCATAGAACCAAATGTAACAAATGTTTTCATAAATTGAGAACAAATTATTTCACCAATTCCAAGATTGCATTTCATCTCTTTAACTTTTCCATTAGTCTAAATTAACCAAATATGGTTATAATTTCTGCTTGTTCAATGGTTTCGAACATAAAAAAAATGAAGTCATTGAACAAGTTTCGAACATAAAAAATAATTTATTCATTAATAAACTATTTAATGTTTGATGTCTTGGGTAGTTAGCGGGCAAGATTTTTCGCGATGGTTAATTGATTTCTTTTATGTTGGAACTCCACGCGGGTAAAGGCTCACTCCCAAGGTATTTCATGTGGAACGCGATAGCCTTCACATGGCCTCCCATGCTTACTGCCACTGTCATTAATTCCACAGCTCCCGGCCTGTACATGGCCTGAGCAGGTCATCTGGCCCTAACACTCCCTCTCAGAATTGCAGCCTCGTCAACGATGTAGCTTACACCTCCTGATATTAGTTCTTATCCGGAATGGTTTGGTATGACCTCATTTGTTTTGGCAATTCCCCTACGGAGGCCTCTCTGAGACAACCCTTCCTTAGCCTTCCAAGGCGACTAGATACGACTATACCAGTGTGAATGATAGCCTTACTCGCTTCGAGCTCATGGTCCAGCTGTAGCCAAGACTGCTTCAGGTAGCACTACCATTTGCAGTTGAATTTATTCGGTTTCTTCTTTTTTTTTCTTTTCTTTATTCTTCAAGCTGGTCTCGTTACTAGTGTGACAATCACCTCATTTTTTTTCATGTGGCTTGTAATATTTGCAAGGATTCTGGTCACTGGTTTGGGGTTCACACCTGCTACAAAGTTGAAGGTGCTCCTCCAAAGCTATGCTACGACAACAGCCGGCTAAGCATCCTTCTGGTTGGAAAAGATTGCGACCCTATCTGTCATATGGCCTCGGCCCACTTTGGACTATCTGCTCTTCGTTAAATGGCATACTATCATCGTTTGTTTGAAAGTTTTCTTTTGTTAAAGAAGAGCACTCCTTTGCTTTCTTAAGGGTTTCACTTATGAGTGTTGAGGGCTTAGTTCCCGCTAAGACCTCTGAGCTCCCTGATACACTGCTCTATTTCATTCCGCTATTTGCGCTTAAAAGTGGAAGGGGTTTTGCCTACATTTTATAAGTTTAACTCCTCGGTTGTATTATAGTTATTCGATACAACCAGAATAGTGTGATTATGTTTTGATTTCTTTAATACAATACATATTTAAGTTTTTTGCATGGATCTTCCATTACTTGTTTATTTATTTGTACTATATCTGTTCATTTTTCCCTATATTTGATGAGTTCTCTATATCGAAAATGAGGGTTCTCAGCCTTGATGTGGCCCTGGATTCCAACTTGTAAATTGGTTCAAATGAATGATTTTCTGGAATGTTTTTTGTAGAGATTTCTTGTAATTATGTTTGGGCTTTGGTGAACAATTAATAAAGTCGCGCTTCCAAAATGAAGCTTAAGGGTTTTTCTCATTTTTTGGTTTTCAATCTTTCTGTGGGTTCCGCTCTCCATTAGCATTTCCAAGATTGTCGTTTGTTTGAAAGTTCTCCTTTGTTAAATAAGAGCACTCCTTTGTTTTATTAAGGGTTTCAATTATGAGTGTTGAGGGCTTAGTTCGCGCTAAGACCTCTGAGCTCCCTGATACACTGCTCTATTTCATTCCGCTATTTGCACTTAAAAGTGTAAGGGGTTTTGGCTATAGTTTATAAGTTTAACTCCTCGGTTGTATTACAGTTATTCGATACAACCAGAATAGTATGTGATTATGTTTCGATTTCCTTAATACAATACATATTTAAGTTTTTTTGCATGGATCTTCCATTACTTATTTATTTATCTGTACTGTATCCTGTAACTGTTCAGTTTTCCCTATATTTGTTGAGTTCTCTGTATCAAAAATGAGGGTTCTCGACCTTGATGTGGCCCTGGATTCCAACTTGTAAATTGCTTCAAATGAATGATTTTCTGGAAGGTCTGTTGTAGAGATTTCTTGTAATTACGTTTAGGCTTTGGTGAACAATTAACAGAGTCGCGCTTCCAAAGCGAAGCTTAAGGGTTTTTCTCATTTTCTGGTTTTCAATCCTTCTGTGGGTTCCGCTCTCCATTAGTGTTTCCAGGATTGCCATTTGTTTGAAAGTCCTCCTTTGTTAAATAAGAACGCTCCTTTGTTTTCTTAAGGGTTTCACTTATGAGTGTTGAGGGCTTCGTTCCCACTAAGACCTCTAAGCTCCCTGATACACTGCTCTATTTCATTCCGCTACTTGCGCTTAAAAGTGTAAGGGGTTTTGGCTATAGTTTATAAGTTTAACTCCTCAGTTGTATTACAGTTATTCGATACAACCAGAACAGTGTGTGATTATGTTTTGATTTCTTTGATACAATACATATTTAAGTTTTTTGCGTGGATCTTCCATTACTTGTTTATTTATCTGTATTGTATCTATTTAGTTTTCCCTATATTTATTGAGTTCTCCGTATGGAAATTGAGGGTTCTCGGCCCTGATGTGGCCTTGGATTCCAACTTCTAAATTGGTTCAAATGAATGATTTTCTAAAGGGTCTGTTATAGAGATTTCTTGTAATTACGTTTGGGTTTTAGTGAACAATTAACGGAGTCGCACTTCCAAAATGAAGCTTAAGGGTTTTTCTCTTTTTCTAGTTTTCAATCCTTGTGTGGGTTCCTCTCTCCATTAACGATTCCCGGATTAATAAATAGTATAATTTGTTAGTGGCATCCACCAACAACTTTTACTTACTTTTACAATACCTTTACTAAAAACAGTGGGCCGTGTGACCTTTTAATTTTTTTTCAACTATGAAGAAAGAAGAATAATATAATTTCTTTTTATATGAATATCCATATCCCGTCGAACATTCATAACAAATGACATGTAATTTTTTTTCTTTTTGTTTACATTAGACTTGCCTAACATCACTTATTTGACAGCACAGAAAAACATCACTTATTTGACAGCACAGAAAAATTCCGAATGGTTGTTTGAAATATCTTGGTGAGCAAGGACAACACTACTCTGTTTTAATTTAATGTATCTTACCATTGGAGTGTGATAGTGAGGCCTCCACCTTGAGTCTACCCAATCTAACCTTTATCCATTATCTTTCCAGCAATACTGCCTTAATGGCATTGTAGAGGTGTCAGGTTGTCTCGAACTCAGTAGACGCGTCGACGGTGACGATCTAAGCCTTACCATTGCATGGTGGTCATTGCTCCAGGGAAAATTTCAGGTTCAATGCAAGGGTTTGGAACTCATTTGCTACTCAGGGTTTCTGCATTCTCTTGGGATACCTCTATTCTAGTGGAAAGTGGCTCGATCTGTAACCTTAAGGTTTTCCTCTCATCGCATGATGCAGGGAAGGTCTAAAGATTCGCTCCCATGGGGGCTTAGTCTACTCGCCCTCCTACTAGGTGAAATTTGTAAATAATCTGGTCGTTCTCTTTTTCCTTTTGTGGTTTTATTTATTTTTTCACCTACGTTGTTATTATGTTTACATAATTGCCTCCTTGTCTACACCGACTCAAGTATCTCTATAGTTACAGCAAGTAACCCATAGTATATTTAGCAATAGACTGTTTCCGATCAATTAAGGCCACTGACATATACTATGGTTTACTATTTGGAAAAGCAAAAACACTAACAGAACCATCTAGATTTTTCTAACGAATAGAACTCTGTTTTTAGCATTTCCAGTACAGCAATAAATTAACTTTTAAAAACAAAGATTACCATAAGTTCTAGTTACCTGTATTCCACAGCACTCAAATCTTCTTACATACAGGCTTCGTCACTTAACAATGTTCCTCATGGAAATTTATATATAAAAACAAACTTAATCACAATAATGAAATATTAGGCTCAAAAAGGATTTTTGAACATAATAAAACTACACTTAAAAAGGCCTTTAAACAAATATTTTTTTTTTCTATATAATTAACAAGGGAACATGGAAATTTCAGATTAAGGTGTTTATATAATCTTAAAATTCAAGAAACAAATCCAGGATACATGTTGATTTTAATCTCACATATTTCATGTTAGCCATCCAAAAATAGATATATTCTTATAAATAGAAGGGACCCCAACCGAGTTTGATTATTGTTACCTTAATACCTTGTATACCTGCAGGTTACCTTTACAAATTCACCATAGTATAAGTTAGATGTAAGCTAACAATTTTAGCTTGACAAAAAAAAATAACCAGTTGGTGCAGGACAGAGTGGCAGTGAGAGGCCAAGATTGACCGCGGTGTTCATGACCTGGTTATTCTGACGCGCAGGAGAGAGCGGCAGCGAGAGGCCAAGATTGACCATGGTGAAAGTGGTCATGACTTGGTTATTCTGACGTGCAGGAGAGAGCGAAAGCGAGAGGCCAAGATTGACCACAGTGAAAGTGGTCATGACCTGGTTGTTCTGACATGCAGGAGAGAGTGGCAACGAGAGGCCAAGATTGACCGCAGTGACTATTCTTAATCTTCCTCGATGATGACAATATGTAAAGAAACACATTTAATTCTCCGAGGGATTGAATCGCGCTAACAATACTGAGAGATAGAAAGACAAAGACAAGTAAAACGAGTATCCTATGCTGTCTGTTTGTATCAGAGATTTCCATTGGGTTCTTCACAGAAGGATCTAGGAAAATATGGGCGCTCCAATGCGATATCCACAAGCAACCGAGATTTGAAAATGAGAACAATCTTTATGTCGCAGGAACCGAGAAGCTTCTCCATGGTCACAAGAACCAAGAAGCTTCTCCATGGACGGAACACGCTTCTTCATTAACCGTTTTTCTGTTATTCATAACTTATTTCAGTTTTATTTCAGTTTTGAATCGACGATCAAAATTCGTTCAATCGTCTAACACCACAAATCCATGGTGAACAATAGGACATGGCGGCGGCTGGGGAAATTCATTTCAAAGGGTATAAATTTATTTTAAATAATAATAATTAATATAAAAAAATTAATATGTAATGAGATTTTTAATTATGGAGATTTAGATTATTATATTAATTAGTTTTAATACAAGGTTATGAGCCAATACTATGATTTATCAAATATAAAATACTCAAAATTATAAACTAATTTAATATGACACTCTTTTATATAACATTTTGTAATTAATCAGTTTAACTAAAAGAAAATAAAACATTTAACTATTTTAAAATAAAGCTTAAATTTTATTAAATATTACTAAGAAATATTTTAAAAATATTCCAAAAAAAATAAATTCTTAAAGTGTTGTAGAATTATTAATACTAAAATAAAAATTAAAATAAACCTAATTAAATTTAGATATAAAATATTTTAAAATAACTTAATTTAATTTGAATTTCATTCATCAATGTAGTTGAAATACCAGAAAATTTAGTATTTCTTTCATTGATGTCGGCATGAAATATTAGATTGAAATAAATTTAAATGTAAAACTAAAATAAACTAAAACTAATTTAATGAGAAGAAGGTAGATTTAAATTTATTTAAATGTAAAATAAAAATAGAATCGAATTAATTTAATGAGTTGAAGGTAGATTTAACTGTACGATTAAATCCCGAGTTAAAACAAAGTTAAAATTTCTAAATAATTTTATTAATTTTTAAACTTTATCTACAATTAAATCAGAGTTAAAACGAACCTAAAATACATGAGCGAGAAGTTGATTGTAATTGCTGTGGCTGCTAGCAGTGGTCGTAACTTTGGATCTTTGAATCCGGCAAAAGCAAGGGGAGCAATCATGGTATGTTCAACCGAAGACCCTACCGTCAGCGTAGATGCGAAGATGGATACAGTCCAATACACAGGATGCAGAGTGTAACGCCTCCGGTTGTGCGACGAGCGACCTGGGCGCGCGCACGGGTGAGTGACGCTTGGAGCGACGGGTGGTCATGCGACATGATGGTGCAACCAGTTGTGCTATGATTTGCGACGAAGGCTTGTGACGAAACTTTGCGACAAGTGATAAACGATATGCGATGGATTTATACCCTCGGTTGGAGCGTTGTACGATATATTAAAGGCCGACTTGCGATGGAGGAGGGCCGACTTATCCATTGCGTGGGAGAGGAGTGTGTGTAGCATTGGTGGGGTGGTCGGCTGGGCAGCCCACCCACATGTTACAATGGGTATATACATGAAGCGTTGAACGCTTGGAGATCATCACTCGATCATTCGACATTCGATCATCTTCGCTCAAGTGTAGTGCGCAGTTCTTGTGCACAGAAGTGACAAGAGGTGAGCGCATAACTCATGCGCTAATCTTGGTGAATGCATGAAGATAGCTCGTACTTGGATTTGGGTGAAGGTGTTGGGCAAGGTGTGCCCGGTGATCGGTTGAGGTGCCGTTTGTGCCAAGTCTTGGCATGGGTGTCTTGGTGGCTCGGGTCAGCGCCCGCCCATCATGCAAGGGTGCACGGAGGTGAAACGAAGAAGGCAACCAAGATTGTCTTGATTGTAAAATTGACTAAGTATGGGACTTGGACTTGCCAAGCATACTTGTACATTGGAAACTCATATATATAATATATTGTTGGGCAGACTCATTGTTCAGGGAGTTGCCCCTCCCTTTATACTGTGCAATTGTGTTCTCGTTTATAATTGTTGTTGATAATGAATGTGTATGGGTGTTCATTGGTATAAAGGATAACTTAATTATACTTGGTTGAGAATCACAAACTAAGTACGAGTAAGTGGATAGGTGTAGTCCATGTGCACGAGTATTGTTAAAAAGAAAGTGTTCGGTGGTGCCGCACCTCGTTGACACGGTTGAAAGAATACCGTAGGCTTGGGGGCGTGACAATTGGTATCAGAGCTAGTGAACAGGTTCAGGTGTTGAAGCATTGAAGCTGATACACAACTTGATAGTTGGTATCATAGCTGGTGAATAGGTTCATTTGTTGAAGCATTGAAGTTGATACACAACTTGACAGTTGGTATCAGAGCTGGTGAACAGGTTCGGGTGTTGAGCTAGTGAAGCTCGTGAAGAAGTGACTGTGGTGACAGGTACTTGTAGAGGAAAGAGGTTAGTGAAACACTTCCTAATAGGTGTTACATCAAGGACTTCGGTTGCAAGTGAAGCTGTTGTATGGTCGAGACTAGATTGCAAAGAAGGAAGAAGCTATTAGCAATGGCTGAATCCCACGCTGGGTCTAGTGTGCAAGATGCTACTATAAGGCTTATGGAGAAAGTGTTGGTGAGAATGGAGGCCATGGAGACTTCTTGGGAAAAGAAGATGGACTTGTTCGCTAAGGGACAAGAGGCCAATTCGAAGTTGAAGGAAGAGCTCGATGAACTTCGGACACAACACTAGTACATTGATCTTATGTGTACACAACTTGAAGTGAGAATCAAGGAAATTGAAGAAGCAAGGGACCAGGGTCTTGTAGAGATCATGGACTTGAAGAAATCTCTTGATGAAGCAAGAGATGAGATCGCGGTGTTGAAGAATGTCGTGAGGCATGGCTCAGGTGGAGGAGTGCCTCATGTGAAAGTCAAGGAACTAGAATCTTTCGATGGTACAAGGAGTGCAAAGACTCTTCGAAACTTTCTATGGGACATGGAGCAATACGTGGAACGGTTGGGTCTATCTGATGATGAGATGAAGGTCAAGGTAGCTGCTTAGTTCTTAACAAAGGATGCTAAGATGTGGTGGCGAAGGAGGATGGACCAGATTGCTAGTGGTAGTGCTAGTGACATCACTTCGTGGGATGAAATGAAAGGAGCTTTGCAGGCCGATTTCAGTCCTCAAGATGAAACATGGGAAGCAAGGATGAAGATAAAATTCATAAAGCAGACAGGGAACCTTCAGAGATATCAGCGGGAGTTTGCAAATGTGGTCCTAGAACTTCCTGACATGGCGGAGAGCGACAAGGTGTTTAATTTCATTATTGGGTTGAAGCCTTGGGCATGCAATGAAATGAAGACACAAAGGATTAGAACACTTGAAGAGGCTTTTGCTGCTGTGGACAGGTTGGTGGAGCATTATGATGAGACTTCTGATGATAGGAAGAAGAAGTCTGACAAGCTGAAAGATAAGAAGAAAGATGATGCTTTGAAATCGGATGACAGTTCGAAGACGAAGAAAGTCTTGAAGTGTTGGATATGTGCTGGACCACACACGGTGAAGAATTGTACTTCTAAACCAAAAGTGGTTGCGATTGCACAATCTAATGCGAAGGATGAAGGTGCTTCTGTGGGGATGATGCAGATACTTGGTGTTGCTGCTGCTACAGAGGTGATCTCTCATAAGGATCCTGAGAGGAATAAGTTGGAGTATGTTCGGATGAAGGTTGGAGATACTGATGTGCTCACTATGGTTGATAGTAGGGCTTCTCACAACTTCATGGGAGAAAATACTGCGAGAAGGATTGGGCTGAAACTTGTACCTATAAAGGAACAAATGAAGACAGTGAATTCTCCTCCAGATGAAGTTCTTGGTGTAACTGAAAAGGTGGACACAACACTTGGTGAGTGGACAGGGAAGGTTGACTTCACTATAGTGCGGATAGATGACTATGAAGCTGTGCTAGGGATGGAATTCATGAAACAGTGTGATACTATAATTGTTCAACATTTGAAGAAGCTGTACATTTACGATGGAAGGGAAGATGTACCCATTGGTGTGCCTACTATTGGAGTAACAAGGCCTGATTGTAAGTTGGCAGTGATGCAAATGGAGGATGAGAAGCAAATGGGTTGCATGAGTAAGTGGTTGTCCATGGTTGAGACAAAGCTTATCGAGCAATCATTGGTCATCAAGACTCTTTCAGATAGTATCTTGGATTTGTCAAGAAGGCTAGAAGTGGTCGAGGATGATGATGATGATGATGAGGCATATGTGAGGCCGAATGTCCGAGAGGAGGATCAGGTCACTTATCTACAAAGGATGGAGATTGAGGATCCTGATAGATGGATTGAGTTGATTAGTGAGGGTGAACCTTCAGGCTCTAGTCCCTCCACATCTTCTTAGATGGACAAGAAGATGGGGCTCATTGTTAGCTGCTCATGGCAGTGAGTCCTTAAAACAGGTTGAGCAGGTATGATGGTGCAGGGATGGCTTGGCATCAAGCATCATGACATGTTGCAGATGAGATGAGGGCTACTTCATGGACCTAGGCATGGATTCTTGATGAGTTCAGGATGTGGAAGATGTTTTGAGAAACGTTTGATAGTGATATGAGGATGTTCACTCTCATGATTTGAGCGTGATTGTTGGATTAGCTACCCAACTAGTTCAGACATGGGGTCCGGAAGTGTACAGAGACATGTTGGCATTGTGTTGGAGTATCATGGCAGCAGTTCACATGGGATGAGATGTTAGCACATGGTAGGGATGTGTTAGCACTTGTTGACATCAGGCAGACGAGGAGGACAGTTCACATGGTGATGATAACACATGATGGGGTTGACACAATGTTGCAGTGGGCATGTAGCTTGAGATGGAGGGACCAGCCTTCCACGACGGAGAGCAGCATGTGGGGATTGTAACAGGGTGGTCGATGATCATGGATTGAGAGGATATTTGATGTATGACATACCGATGGGATGTGTACCTTGGTATAGTTATCTTGGTGACGGATGGTTGTTGAGGCGAAACATGGTGGAGATGGAGTTCTACATATGTTGCAAGGATGTTTGCAGTATGTGGAGAAGTTGACATCATGGATATTGATGATCTTGGTGGATGGATACCAGGATGGTATGTTGTCGAGGACGACAATGATTTTAGGTGGAGGAGGATGTAACGCCTCCGGATGTGCGACGCGGTTGGGCGCCGGGAGACCCAGGCGCGCGCACGGGCGAGCGACGGTTGGAGCGACAGGCGGTCGTGCGACACGATGGTGCGACCGGTTGTGCGATGATTTGTAATGAAGGCTTGCGACGAAACTTTGCGACAAGTGATAAACGATATGTGATGGAGTTATACCCTCGGTTGGAGCGTTGTGCAATATGTTAGAGGCCGACTTGTGATGGAGGATGGCTGACTTATCCATGGCGTGGGCCGGTCGGTTGGGCAGCCCACCCACACGTTACGATGGGTATATACATGAAGTATTGAATGCTTGGAGATCATCACTCGATCATTCGACATTCGATCATCTTCGCTCAAGTGTAGTGCGCAGTTCTTGTGCGCAGAAGTGACAAGAGGTGAGCACATAGCTCATGTGCTATTCTTGGTGAATGCATGGAGATAGCTCGTACTTGGAGTTGGGTGAAGGCATTGGGCAAGGTGTGCCCAGTGATCGGTTGAGGTGTCGTTTGTGCCAAGTCTTGGCGTGGGTGTCTTGGTGGCTCGGGTGAGCGCCCGCCCATCGTGCAAGGGTGCACGGAGGTGAAACGAAGAAGGCAACCGAGATTGTCTTGATTGCAAAATTGACTAAGTATGGAACTTGGATTTGCCAAGCATACTTGTACATTCTAAACTGATATATATAATATATTGTTGGGCAGACTCATTGTTTAGGGAGTTTCCCCTCCCTTTATACTGTGTAATTATGTTTTCGTTTATAATTGTTGTTGATAATGAATGTGTATGGGTGTTCATTGGTATAAAGGATAACTTAATTATACTTGGTTGAGAATCACAAACTAAGTACGAGTAAGTGGATAGGTGTAGTCCATGTGCATGAGTATTGTTAAAAAGAAAGTGTTCAGTGGTGCCGCACCTCGCCGGCACGGTTGAAAGACTACCGTAAGCTTGGGGGCGTGACACAGAGGGTTGGTTCTTATCGGCGATTTGTCAAGAGCTGTACCTTTCAATTATGGCACGTTTCCCTTAATGGATCGCAGATTAGATCTTATATATAATCTAGAAGGTAATGTACCTCTGGATCCTTCGCAATCCATTTTCTACCTTGTGGATCTTTTAATGGTTTGCCCTCGTATTTGTTGGGGATTTTTCTGGTAAAATCCCAAAAACAAAAAAAAAACAAACTGAATACAGAGCAATGCTCTGTTTTTCTCCTCCGGATCTTTTGCACAAGGAAGTAAGATAAATTTATGAGAACAGAGGTTTTTCACACCAATAAAACCTTTATATTCATTAATAAAAACACTGATACATATTTCTTCCTCTTACTCTGAGGGATTCACCAAAAACAAAATTACTCTGCCTCTGTTACTAATGATTTTTACACTGGTGTTTAAAATCTTCGTTTACATTTACTGCTGTAGAATAAAAATTCTTACATTGATTTACTGATGTAAAAAGCAATTTTTCATATGCTGTTGTAATACCCAAAAAAAAATTCATTATGCGTTCCCTGCATATTTCAAAATCTCCAGCACACAAGCCATTACAAAATTAATTTCTCACGCTGCTGCGTATTTTAAAATGTCTTCATTTAATA
This sequence comes from Pinus taeda, assembly GCA_000404065.3. Lineage (NCBI taxonomy): Eukaryota > Viridiplantae > Streptophyta > Pinopsida > Pinales > Pinaceae > Pinus > Pinus taeda. Next base: position 29,000 of record APFE031009133.1, read on the forward strand.
ATTGATCCTCACTCTGATTTCGTAACCCTTCTCAGGTTCCCCACTGTCGTGCATTATTTTTTCTCTCTGCTTCCTTGGTTTTCTATTCGCTGCCGCGAACACACAATTACTTCTCCACCCGTGTGCAATACAAAATTAAGTCAACACCAAAAACTACACTATATTGCGTACATACCATAGGGGTTAACAATTAAAAATTACATGTCGTATGAAAAACTTTAAATGTATTACCTAAAACTATGGCGTTTCATTAAATGCATTAAATAAAACGTGCGGTAAAAGTAAAATTAACTTTCTGGCAGGTTGTTGAAGATGCTTGTCCATTGACCTGATCGGACGCAATTCACACACCAACCTCACACAAACCAAACGAACTTTAGCTTCCGGGGAGTGGGTGGTTTTGAGTTCGTACACTGGACGCGTGGCAGCAAGTCGGGGTGTTCGGAGGCCCTCTGACAGAAACAACTTATTGCAAAAAGTGGTGCAAAATGTGCTGGCGGTTCTGTGAAGTGGTTTTCGGAGTTAATGCGGGTAGTTGGAAATTAATATTTCAACACTCCCTTTTAATTCCAACTGCTGGACATTCAGTCATACCCAAACATTTTCTCAAAAACTCAAAGCTTTTTTGATCCAGTGGCTTTGTCAAAATGTTTGCAACCTGTTCCTGAGTCCTGCAATGTTCTAAGGCAATTTCTCCATTGCTCACCAATTCCCTGATGTAATGAAACCTCGTGTCAATGTGTTTCGTTCTCTTATGAAACACTGAATTCTTTGATAATGCAATAGCTGAGCTATTGTCACAAAAAATCACTGTTTCTTTTGCCTGCTCTTGGCCTAAGCTCCTCAACATCCTTCTCATCCAAAATGCTTGACATGCTGCTGCTGTAGCTGCCACATATTCAGCCTCTGCTGTAGACAATGCTACAATGGACTGCTTCTTAGAAGCCCATGAAATGGCTCC
>APFE031009136.1:0-13969 GCA_000404065.3 Pinus taeda
AGTTTCCTTAGCCCCACAAAGAAGAGAAGAAGCAGCAGAAAAAACAGTGGTTTGGAAATTGATTTAAATGTTGATCCATCAGAATATGAACCATTTGAGTTTCGATACCTCAATAAGCGAGGACGTCATCGGCCAAATAATGTCGTGTCTATGGTTCCAGGTTAGTTTCATGTGTTGAATAGTCATGGTTTTAGATTTAAGTATTTAATCATCACTATTCTCTAACATGTGGTATGTTTATTTTTACAGCGATGCAACAATCCCCAACCATGGCGATAACCCAAGACCAAAGAAAGATGCAAGACCATCCAACCTTACCTGCCATGCCAGGTACATTTGACACTTTTTAATTGTGTGTGCATATATACCTTGATGCTTTATAAAATTTCTTTGTAATAGTGTTTGACATTTTTCTAGGTAACTATAGAATAAGTGGAGAAGCATCATCTTCTACCATGACTGATCATCTATGGAAGGGCTTGAATTTTAGTGGGAATCAATGAGGTATGCATAAAGAATAGATAAGTTAGGTTATCATGGTGTCGTTGGGTGGCCCTTTATCATATGATAAGCATATTTATGTTTTCCCATTGTTATGTTGTTATGAAAATGCCTTTTTCATAATCTGTTCATGGTCACTGAAAAATTTGCTCGCTGTCAAATAGAATCTCTTTACTTATTTATGTTCATGCAACATGTTTGATTTTTATACTTAAACATGTAGTTACTATGTTCTCATACCTACATTCATGGTTCAATGTTTATTAGATTTATAGATCTTTATATTTTACATGTTTATAAAGTTTTGGTTAGATGATCAAAGTCCAATGAGGTTCGGACCTTATCATTGCATTTTTTGTTGTTGGATTTTTGATTCCTTGCCTCTAGTCAAAGATCTTATTGGATTTTCATGACTTCATCAAGCTGATTTTGCCTCCATGGAATAGTATATGATAGCGTAGTAGATTGTTATGTTATTTTAAACATGCCCTCTTCATGATTTGTTGATGTTCACTGAATGATGTTTTGTCCTTTTATGCTTGTGATAAAGTGTTAACTATCTTTTATGCTCTTGATAAAGTGTTAACTATCTTGATTAATTTTGAAAATTTTAACGTCGATACTCTTTTTTTTCAGGTTGTTCTACAGTTCTGCTTCCAACCAGGATTGTCCATGCATTGAACCTCAATTTTTATAGTTCAAGCTTGTTGGGAGGGGTGGTAACTATTATGGTTGGTTGGTTGGAAATTGGTCTGCTATACAAATATGTTTTGTTGTAAAACACATCATGGAAGTGATGGTCATGGTTGAAGTCTTGCATTTTATCTAGTCCATGGTTTTCCAACTTCTAGTTGTATAGTAAGTGAAAAAGTTGTGATAGATTAATTTACCTTTTGTATAAGCATCATTACATGAAATGATGGTCTGGAAGCACCAGGGAAGTATTATTCAATAATGTGGCAATTTCCACGGTCTTGAGGAAACAATTCTAGCATTTTGTAATAAATTGAATATAATGAAATCCATTGCAGTGAATTTCTTGCTAGAAATATGTTATATTTCCGAACTTTTGATGTTCAGCTCAACTCCATTTTGATATATTCCTTTTTATGTCAGTGAAGCAGATCTGTTGCAATCAATGTACTTATCATTCCAATGGTAGCCCCTTTAAATTATTAATAAAACAATTTAATCTAATAAGGAAGATCCTTCCAAGTGTCAACTATATTCCATCTATGTTCCTCATACATGCTAATGAAAACACTGATTCATTCTTTGAAATATGCTCCCTTCACCATATTTCCGCTTTTGAACCAATCTGCTAAGGAAGTCATTTCTGGTAATTCTCTAACATGGAATGTGGCCCATAACCAATGGGGTCCAGAGATTTCTCGTCTCCCCATCCCCAATAGACAATATTTTGGAGATAACAAAGTAGCAAGTGATCAACAAATGGGGGAGAGTTTTATTTGCCTTCTAGCAGTGCACACACATACAAGGCCCTTGGAAACCTCTTCTTTACTATTTTCTGCAGTAAGAACTTTCTCTTCAAGGACAAATGGAAAATTTAACTTTTGTCGATGCTAATGATTTCTAGACTCAGACCCATTTAGCTAAAGGATAACTGTAAGGGTTTCTATGTTTCTGCGTCTAGCATTTATATCCCTCAATGACCAAAAAGACAGCTTCTTACCCCTTCTTAGACTAGTGTTTTTTTCTCTCTCTAATATACACCTTTCTTTTGCTTAGTTCCCTCATAAATGATAAATAAGAAAGCTAATAAGGACAATGCAACCAACTTTACATTCTATTTCATTTTTGCATCACTCCAACCAAGGCAAGGAAAATCATTAACTTGGGTATGTTTGGGTATGATCCTATACTAAACATATATTAGAGCAGAAGGAAAGGACCTTATCAACTCTCCACTTGCTTTCAGTGTCAATCACCATAGCGAGAGCCATAATACCTGACACTGGTGAAGACCCAATAACAATGGCCTCAACAACACATGTTTTTCACAAGTTACAAAAAGAAATGTAAAATGTGTCTAGCTCTCATTGGGAACAATTCCACAAATTCAATGGCCTACACTTCAAACTATAGTAGAGGGATAATTGATTGTAAGAGCATTTCATCATTTTAGTGGTCTGTCAAACCTTTGGTATTTTTTGCAAGCGCTACCCGCTGCCAGTCTTATAACCTGTAACTAATCGCATGGTTGAAACTATTTTAATCGTCTAACATTAGAAATCAAAGGCCCACAAATGTACACGTAATGTGAGAGGGGAGTTGTTTCCAGGGGAGTTGTTTCCAGAGGGAACGCCTTACGGCGTAAATATGTACATGTGGCCAAGCCGCTATTTGTGTGGCAGTGGGAAGGTATAAGCATTCTCATTCTCGCTTACAGGGTAGCGAACGGACAAATTATATTTATCAGGCAGACCCCAATGCCCAACAATTTTCTAGAATAAAATAAAAACATGATATGACCATTAAACTAACATTCAAGAATCTCACAAGGCCACAAAAGAACACCCCTTACAATGTGTAGAACTACAACACCCACAGATCAGTAGAGCTCCTCATCAAATATCCAAGATTATTGCCATGCACATTCCAGACCCATGTAAATACACAAAAACAAATTACCCATGCCTTTCTCATACAGTAAATCGAACTATCTTATCAGAAGAGTTTTATATTCTAATTCCCTCAATACAAATACTATGCATGGAAATAATATTACTTAGTCAATATATATTTTTTATTTTTCTTTATAAATAAGATTATGATTAGTTCCTATAAAAGAGTTTAATGATTATGATTTGCTACTGTGCAAATTATAAAAATAAAAAATCCAAATAAAAGTAATTTTAAAAATCAAATTTATTATTCTTTAATTGCTTTTGCTTTTGTTTAAGGTTAATGGTTGTAACTATTTATACCAGCAGGACTGCAGATCCAAAAATAATTGAAATAACCATCTTAACTACTGTGCCTTCCTCTGCTGTCATAAATGAATGTGGACAGGCCCAAAAGTAGCATCAAATGAGGGCAAAATCAGCACCTTTCCTCTGCTGTTAAGTTATCCCTGCTGTTGGTTATAACTCTCATCACAAGCACGCCCAATTTCTTGTTGTAGATACTGTGTTTGGGCTTCAAAGGAGTGCCCCATATCCTGATATATCTCCTCAAAAGAACACTCGAACTTCTGAACATAACCCACAGCGACATACTTATACTGCAGTGCCCTATCTTATGCAAATCTGCCCTGTAAACAATGGGAAACATGCAGGAACGTGGCACAAAAAGTGGCCACAAATCGGCTTTGATTTTCCTTGAAAGATATTATCATGAAAGGTACTTCGAGCTTTCGCATCCTTGGTAGAAGTAATGAAGGAACTTCCTTACATTTATTTTTACTATGCACTTAATCAATACAGGTGTGGAAAGAAGTTGAACATCAGACCTCACTTCAGCATTTGTGGGATAAATTGATCCTAGAAGATTGCTTTCAAAAGCACTTTAATAGAAGAGAGCTAAAGGAAATTATACCACTTCCATACTTGATTACTTGGGGAATCTGGTCAGTGAGGAATGCTAGGTTTTTTGCGGATGTCTAAGTGCCCACTTTCAAGGTTTCATTACAAGCGATTTCATTGTTTTCTTCTTATAAGCCTAGTATACAACCAAAACCCAGTCATATGATTTTGAACAAGGATTATGCGTGGAGCTTATTTGATGGGGCCTACCAGGGTCCAGAACACTTCTGTAGTCTGGGTATTGTGTTATTTACTGCTAAGGATCAGAAATTCACTAGTAAGGCATATATGGTTATTGGTATTAAAAATCAAGCTGAAACTAGAACATTATTTTTCCTATTACAATGAGCTACAAAGAAAAATATACTGCAACTACAGGTTTTTGGGGACTCTGATATGGCTATCAAAAGGATGAACAATCACATCCAGGTCCACAGTTTGAGCCTTTCAGAGTTGGGAATACATACCTCTGGTCATTATCAGATGATTAGTTTTACTTATATTTAAAGAACTGAACAGTTTTGCCAATTCACTAAGGAAGCTTTGCATTTGGCTCAAAGTTTTCTTGTTTTAGATGAATTTACTGAGGGGCATCTAGTTTCCTCAAGGTCTTGTTACATTTTAGACTTCTGATCTTATTTGGATGGTGATCTGTAACATGTCAACTGATGATGACATATTTTGATATAGAACTCAATTAGATATTCAAATTTTTGGAACAGCTTATGTAAAGGAAACTGATTAGTCTGAGTTTCAACGAGTCTCTAGTCTTCACAACAAATCTGAGCTCTTCAATAGGAAACTGATCACATGAATTGAGGTTAACATCTGAGCTTATATACTTTCCACTGTGTGAGATATGTCACATTTCTACAATTCCACAATCCAAGCTTGATTAGGACTATCCGAGGGTATCACAGTGGCTTATCAGAGCTTCTATTTCTCTTGCCAATCCAGGCTTCTCATGGATTTTGATCTTGAGATTCGGGCCTATAAAACTGATTTCTCTCAAGGTTTTGAGCCTCACATATATTATTGCAATTCTATATCCAAGCTTCTAACAAGTCCTAGTTTGAAAGGAGCATAATAGTATTTTCCCAAAAAAGTATTTGCTTTTATCTCCTCGGCTTATGTCATGCTTGTATCCCTCTTATCTGTCTTCTTGCAATGTTCTTCACTGAGGTTGATGGGAGGAATGACCAGTTCCATCTTATATTTATACTAGTTTTTACCTTTAATGAAATGACACGTCACTTGGCCAAGGAACATGAGCCTACATAATTCATTTTACCGATACTAATTTTTCTAATTTATAAATTCAATTTCTCTCAATCTAAGAGGAGTTAGAAAGCGAGTAATAGCTCATTCGAAAGGGGAAAGTGTCCTCTACAAGATGATGTCATTTTCATCCTTAACTAATATCAGTATTCTATCAGTAAAATTATATTTTATGAATTGTAATCATTATTTTATCTGTGGCAGACTTTAGGATTTTATCATTATGTTTTCGACAATGTTTAGGGCTTCCATATTTTTAATCTTTTTGGCAATATCCAAAGATGAGTGTTTCTGCACTTGTTTCCTTTATTTATTAGGATTAGGGCATCTTCAAAGGCATCATGGGCATCTAGGGCTTCATTGATATATGCATACATCTTGGATGAGTTTATGATATATGTGACTGCTGTTGCATATATCTCTAGGTTGTTAGTTTTTATCAACCATGGTTTTCTTTTAAAAAAATATAGAAAATATTACTATGGGTATGAAAAAAAGTTTACATGCTTTTATGAAGTTTGAAGCTTATGATTCTATGAAATTAATGTTAGATATTGTCATGCTAGAACAGTAGGCTAACCCTTCTCAGTACAAGGCCCAATTATTGATTATCCTAACAGATTATTTCTTCTTCCCATGGTGCAGTTAGGCTGTCAATTAGCACTATTGGGCTAGTTTGTATTTCATGCCAATCCCATAACAACTTTCAGATTATGTGTATAAACAACATATAACTGATCTGAGCATTCCCACTATTGGAATGGCGGATGTCATTAATGATGAAGAGCAGTTTAGTACATTATAAATAAGTGAATGAGCTAGCACAGTAGGTTAAGACGTGGTTGGTGAAAGCCATTAGGCATCTGCATCAGCTAACCTTTCATAAGAGCAGAGTGGAAAGGAGCAGAATTAGGCATTCCACTTTTCACTAATCTAATATGGCTATTGGAGTCTGCAATAACTAAGCTTTCATAAGATTGGAGTGAAGAGGAGAAGAGCTGGGCATTCCACTTTTCAATAAATCAAAGTGGAGAGGAGAAGAGTTCGGCATTAGAAATACTCAATCATATTTTTGTCTATACATAGTTAAGGTTTAAGTTCTCAATGTTGCTGCAACAAAAAACACTCTCCCAAATGTGTGCCCCCCAGATGTCTGTAAACAACACAAAAATTAACCATATAACCTAAAAGCCAATGGCCCTTCTTGTGGAGCTTATCACTGGCAATAATTGATGGATATGCATTGCTTGTAAAGCCCAGTCTACGAAATTCTCTTGTTGTCAGTCTTTTAGTTATAGCTGATGGGGTAAGGAGAAATTTACTGAACCAGGCAGTGGATCCATTATGCCTGCAGGATTTACTAATTCTCTCATAAAAAACCCATCTGAAATTCAGTATTGCAGGTTACTGCAACATTGACTTTTGCTGCTGCATGTGCATAAGCGGGTACTACTATTCTCATTGGAAATGGTTTAATAGAATGTGCCCAGAACCACTGTGCAAAATATGAAACTGCTACAGCTATCGAATCCTTGAGTTGGTTCATGGTTTCACCATCATTTTTTTTACATTTTGGATGTTGGCAAAGAGGTAATATTTGGTGTGCCTTGTTGAAGAAGTCCATTCACACTTAACACCAGAAGTGTATGCAGCTTGATTCTTCCATGAGAATAAAGCTTTCTGCATCAAGCCAATTACCTTTTCGGGGTAATAATGTCCACTGGAAGTTTTGATATGGAAGACATATTAGAGCTAACCTAAAGGTTACCTAGATTGTCTAGAGTCCATTTCTATATTAGCATGTTTTTTTTTGGGATCTTGGACATATGTTGATATGCAATATTAAGGGCAGCCCTTCAGGAACAACAAAAACATCCATATCATTGATTTAGATGCACCATACTTCCAATTGGAAATACCCAATCATACTTTTTTCTATACATGGTTTAAGGTTTAAGTTCTTAATGTTGCTGCAACAACAAACACTCTCCCAAATGTGTGCCCCCCCAGATATCTGTAAACAACACAAAAACTAACCATATAACCTACAAGCTAATGGCCCTTCTTGTGGAGCTTATCACTGGCAATAATTGATGGATATGCATTGCTTATAAAGACCAGTCTATGAAATTCTCTTGTAGTCAGTCTTTTTGTTGTAGCTGATGGGGTAAGGAGAAATTTACTGAACCAGGCAGTGGATCCATTATGCCTGCAGGATTTACTAATTCTCTCATAAAAAACTCATCTGAAAATTCACTATTGCAGGTTACTGAAAAATTTGACTTTTGCTGCTGCCTGTGCATAAGCGGGTACTACTATAAGATACAGCCAAGTTAAAAGCAATTTGAGAGCAAGGTTATTTTAAGAACACAATCTGTCAGAATGATATCGTTACAGTTATGAGGTCTGATGCCTATTCCTAGTGAAACTTACTTATTATCCATGGATAACGGGGATTAGGTTTACCTCAGAAAATTCTATTTTGGCATACTGATAGCAGGAATAGACTATTTAACAAGGAGCAAGATTTCTGTATAGATAGTGTGCCAATTCAGTCAATTTTATGTTTAGGTTCATTACTCATGAAGTCTGGCTCCAATCTCTCAAAAAGATTAAGTTTGCAGTGACTGGTATCAGTAATTTCTTTTTGTCTAAAACCCGATTCAATGTTTGATATCAGACTTTTCAACTATTTTATGGCCGGAGCAGGTTATGGCAAGGAAGTTAATGGATGACCTATTTTATGGCCAGAGCAGGTTATGGCAAGGAAGTTAATGGATGACCTCAACAAGGACCAACCTCTCTAGCTCTTGCAATTTTTTCAAGGGCTAATGCATGTTGGTCCCTCCTCAGCCCCTTTAAATATTTTCAAGGTTCACGGTCGTGGAGCTATATGCATGTTCTGGCTCTAATGCATGTTGGTCCCTCCTCTAGACCTCACAAAATTTTCAAGCTTAGTTCATAGTCGTGGAGCTACATGCATGTTCTGCCTCTGAATAAATTGTTTCCTGGGGAAGCTCTTTCTCGTAGTGGATGTCTTTAGGTTCCTTATGCCGTAGCAGATTTCTCCTGAGTGACATTTTTCTTCTCCAATTCAAGGTTGTTGCTATTGAAATACGCATTATGAGATGCTACCTCCAGTACTCGGAAGCTTTCTGTCTTGCAATTGCAGAAGGTAAGGTTGTTGCTATTGAAATACGCATTATGAGATGCTGCCTCCAGTTCTCGGAAGCTTTCTGTTTTGCATTTGCAGAAGGTAAGATTGTTGCTATTGAAATACGCATTATGAGATGCTGCCTCCAGTACTCGGAAGCTTTCTGTATTGCATTTGCAGAAGAGACTATTGAGACAACATCACCATCTGCAGAGGGGACTACTGAGACAACATACACTGGCAAAAAGGATTATTGAGATAAAATAACCATTTGCAGAAGGGATTACTGAGACAGCATAGTTTTTCACAACTTGTTATCTTCAATCCCAGAAGAAAAATAGCGAAAAAGAAAAAAACATCTATTTTCAAATATTTTATGGCAAATTTCACTCCAAAAAATTCTTATTTTCATGACCACTAGGATTCGCCCTTTCCCTGCCCAAATTCATGCTTAACATTATTTTCCCTTAAACTGTAAGCATCACATATATGTAAATAATGTGTAGTCTACCATGTATGCTATTAAGTTTTTGCATTATGATTCATCAGTTCCTCATTTTCCGAAGAAGTTAGATAAAAATGTCATAGTGCACAATGAAGTAGTGTCAAGTTAGTGGTTCAGGTCATTAATTGACAAGAGGAGGATCATCTATAGCACTATATCCACGTATATCTTACAACATTCCTAATCCCAGAGGGCACTGAAATTCCAAAACCAGATCGGTTAAATTAGAGGTATGAGCTATAAACATACAACCATATAGCCAAATGTTAATCTTAAACCATGAAACTACTTTGTGCAAAATAGAGGAAAACGACAAGAAGGCTGCATCAATAAATCTTATCTAATGGCACCTGGAAAACAAACTTAAGAAAAGACTTTGCTCAAGAAATTGCATAGCATTATTTAAAGCAATAGAAACCATACTAATATTCTTACAACAAACTAACAAATGAAGGAAATCCTCATTGCTTGAATCAAGCCAAAATCCATTGTTAATTATGAATCAATCACCAAATTCCACTTATAAATGTACAGATAGACACCATATTCATTTATATCATATGAGATTGATTGATCACCATAAGTTTCAATCTTATAGCATCAACAATAATTTTCCTGTCTTCCTGACTTGAGGAAGATTCAAACTTGATACAGGCAAAACCAAGTTTTCGTGAACTGCAAATTCTTCCCTGGCTTTCATATGACAAGAGTGGAATCAATTCATGGCATACTTTTGAGTCCATGCTCTTGCTGTCTCCTCATAACGAGACCTTTGGCTCTTGTATATATGAGCAATTTCAGGAACAAGAGGATCATCAGGATTTGGGTCAGTCAGAAGAGAGAAAATTGACAAAAGGACCTTAGAGATTGTCAGTGCGAGACTCCACTGTTCCTTGAGGATATCCAAACAGATGCTATTATTGGAGTTAATGTTTGGATGATAAACCTGATTCAGAACAACATGGTGCTACATTAGTCTCATGAACAACTATTCGCATTATGCTATTTGTGGCAAGAAACATTTTAGCACAAAAGACCACCAAAAGGCTGACATTTCAAGATCACCCACAAATATAAAGGTTCAACTAAATTCACAGGATCTTTCTCTGCTACAAGTTCATAAAAAATTGAAGCGATACTAAGTATCAGCTAATCTTCATAATGCAAACAGATGACAAAAATTAAGATTTAAGAGCTAAACAAATTACAACAAACTCAAGAAAATTCCTAGAGTCTAAAAAGAAGGGCATTATGATGGAGATTCAAAGAGGAATCCTATACAGGCTACATTTTGATGGAGATTCAAAGAGGAATCCTAGAAAGGCCAAGACACAAAAATTGAACAAACAGTCACAAATCAAGCCACAAACATGAATTTGGGAACATCCTCCAGGGTGCAAAACACTGGTATTAACACCAAGATACTGCTTACACAGCTTTTCAAGATGCGGTTTAAAATGGCGAAATCTTCGTTGGGAATCAAGTTAAAGGGGAATATAACCCTGAAAACACCAGTCTGAAGAGCAAATTTTCAGAGACCAGAGGTTTAGTTAGTGACTCCAAAATTCTCATCTTTTATCATACCTTAAGCATACACACTTGCTAAAGGTCCATTGAATCTGATTGAAGGTAAAATTTCAAAAATGTATTTCCACCACCCCTTGGAGTCATTTACGTTGATCTCTACATTCAAATACTCTGCACAATTCCTGTATGACCAAAGCTGGGAGTGATACAAAAGGAATAGTCACTTCAACAAATAGCATTGAGAAACATGTGACATTGGAGATCTCACTTTTCCAATTAAATTCATTGAATATATAGTAAAATCTAAAAGCTACCCTCTCTGTAACTTGATGGGATGGTTTTTACTTTACCAAAATGACTCTTTATTTCCTTTTCTGTTTAAGGACGAGCAGGATCAGATTCACATCTGAAATATCTAACCTATTTTCAATTTTTAATTTCATATGTTCTTTTATGATGGTCCAAAACTTCAGATTTCCCCAAAATATATCAAGGTGAAACAGTGAATAGCCAGGAAAATATAAACTGAAAACTGTTCAAAAGGTTCAACTGTCTACTTACTCATTTACTCCAAAGTATAAAAACTATAACAATGTTCAGCTTTTATTAACTGTATTACTGGAATTGCAGAGACAATCAGTTGCAGAGTTAGATTGTAAGAACAATGGGGGATAGGTGAGGAAAGGGCCTGTTCTGATATGTACCAAAAACAGCGTTCAACTTTTATTGATCTGTATTACTAAAAACTAACTGTATTACTGGAATTTCGGAGACAGTCATGGTTGCAGAGTTAGGTTATAAGAACTATGGGGGATAGGTGAGGAAAGGGCCTGATCTAATCTGTACCAAAACCAAAATCGATGGCTCATTTTCCAAAATTGTATGTCTATTTTCATTTTATGTGAATTTAAAGTTTTACAATTATGGATAAATAATGAGGAATTTCGTTCATTTCTCCAGTGCTTCACAAAGCATTCCAAAACGTATCAATTTTTTTGGATCTCTGTAAGCTCAATTTTGTATTATTTCTATATTCATTAATTTAAGTTTCATTGAAGGATTCACTTCATTTTTTCCAGAAATATTAATTTTTACTTGAGTTGAAATGTAATAATAATAGCAGTGGACTTTTTTTACTGGGTAGTTGCTTGTCAAACCTGGAATTATTCTGGGATCCATACTTCTTTTTTACCTTCATCATACATATACATATAATTACCAATCACACATTTTCAATACTTGTGCATATGTTCCCGATTTAACAATTCTCCGAGCTTTGAGTAATTTCATTACTTTTTTTAAATACTAGCAAAGGGCAGAGTATATATGACTGTGGCTTGCCTTTAAGTTACTAGAATTGCAATTTGCATAGTTGATCCTGTACTAATCCAGGAAGGAATTCTTGCGAGAATTCCTATGACTCTGGCATCAAGGAATGATTTTGCAGTATTTTTTTCTCATATGATGGTAAATAGCCTTAGGCGTTTGTTTGCAGGTAACATGGCTGCTTCGACATACCCACCTCCACCTCCATTTTACAGGCTTTACAAAGATTACCTAGATAATCCAGATTCAGCACCAGCACCACCTCCACCGATTGACGGGCCTTACATGTTGTATGGTGCTAGTTACACTGTAAGTTTAAGTTGCTAATGTTGGCAGAAATCTTTCTTCTCCTTTGGCAGTTTGATTTCTTTTGTATATTTAAATTTATCATGGAATTAGACTGTGTCAAAATCTAACTCACTTTGTTTTATTCCTTCGATTATATTTTGATAAATAGATAGTATATCTTTACTAGCTTGTTGAATGGGAAGTGAACGGAGAGGCTATTACATTAAATTAGGATTTTAGGGCACCTATTACTTTTTCTGATGAATTATAGGGCACCTGGCCGTTAGGGATGTATCTAATGACACTAAAACGCCGCCCAGCATCAGGAAGCGCGAAGAAGAGGATTAAAGAAAGCATGATCCAATCAAGGGTTCGACGACCGTGCCGAAGAACCAGATGGAAAATTATCAATGGAGAAATACAGGAATCCGCCACCGGATGTGTCACGAAGGACCCGGTAATGAACATTCGGCAAGATCGGAAGGATTAAAAGGAAACCACGAGGATTGTAAGCTGCTTCCTCGGCTGAAGAGATGAAGTTGTCTTCTATTTTTTTTCAGAGAAGAAAAAACACACCATCATATATTATTGAAAACGGAGGATGGTTACAGAGCATGGTTCTGATTTGGGAGGCGGAACAAACCTAGTTGGCGAGCAGCAGAGCCGGTGGCGAGCAACAGAGTGGGAGGCGAGCAGCAGAGTGGGAGGGGCCTAGTCGAGGAGGAAGATCGCGATTGGAAATCCAGCAATGATTCGGCAATGATTCGAGCAGTAGAGCGGGTGGCCAGGGGGTGATTGAGGAAATCCCGGAGCGGAGCCAGGGGTGATTGAGTAAATCAGGGAGTGGGGGTGGAGCGGAGGAAGGGGGGCGGAGCCAGGGGAGCGTGGCGGAGGGCGGAGGATTGCCGGCGGCCGGAGCCGGATAATTTTCCGGGCGGCAACGGAAACCGGGCAATTCCTCCGCCCAGGTAGACTACTCCTTAAAAACACTAGCTTTCTGGCATTTATGAACTGGCGTTAATCTGTACAACCGGCCTCTCAAACATCACTATAAAATAAGACCCCAATCAAAATAACCAATTATCGTTTTAAAAAAAAAAGTGGCAGGGTTTGCATGAAAAAAGTTTATTTATTTTTTATTCAAATTAACAATAATGTAAAAGTCTAACACATTTTCGAATATGACAAGGATAATAATCGTACAATTTATGAAATACTCAATAATCATAAATACTCAATAACTATATAATCAATAATAGGAATTTAATAATTACATAAATAAATTTTATACATTTATTTTCTGAGAATGATTCACCAAGTGGATTGAAAGAATGGATGTTCCATTTAACCTTAAGCTTTTTATGCATTATATTTGTTTTTCATAATGTAACTATGAATCCATAACGATGAAACATTCAAGGATTGCTCTAATACTTGCACAAAACTCAAAGAAGTTGAGCATTTTTCAACTTATTAGTCCTTGCTCGAAGGAGGCTGGGACTATAGTAATTGAAAATGTTTTGTTAGTATTAATCTAGGTTAATCTGTATGGAAAATAACCTAAGTTTTTGGTTGCTGAAATTTTTACGGCTTATGAAATTTGTTTTACAATCTTATTTGGCCTCTTCCCGAGGTAGGGAGGCCAAAGCATATGTTATATTGATGTATTCCGATAACATATTGATGTGTTCCCATCACATTTAGAGAAAATGTAAACTAATGCTAGCATTAGTCGATGAAATTAAATGTTATGCGACTGATCTTGGAGGCAATATCACTTAGCTAGGCTGGTATTTGCATGTTGACCATTCGTCACTAGTTGCCTTTACCACCAAAACTTATGGT